>VMDO01002879.1:135869-156439 GCA_007922755.1 Pedetes capensis | reverse complement strand
TTCTGTTTGCCAGAATTTTATTAAATATTTTTGCATCTAGATTCATAAGGGAGATGGGTCTATAATTCTCTATCTTAGATGAATCTTTTCCTGGTTTAGGTATCAGGGTGATGGTAGCTTCATAGAATGTATTTGGGAGTGTTCCCTCCTTTTCTATTCTTTGGAATAATTTGAGGAAGACAGGTATTATATCTTCTTTGAAAGTTTGGTAAAATTCTGTGAACCCTTCAGGTCCTGGGCTCTTTTTTGTTGGGAGACTTTTTATTACCTTTTCTATTTCAGCATATGTGATGGGTTTGTTTAGGTCACTATGTCCTCTGGGGTTAGTTTTGGTAAATAATATGTTAATAAATTTATCCATTTCTTCTGAATTTTTGTATTTTGGGCAATACAATTTCTCAAAGTATTCCCTGACGATTTTCTGTTTTTCATTGTAGTTGGTCATTATGATCCCTTTTTCATTTCTAATTTTTACTATGTTGGCTTTTTCTTTTTTCTTTTTGATGAGATTGTCCAGGGGAGTGTCATTTTATTAATCTTTTCAAAGAACTAACTCTTAGTCTCATTAAATCTTTGAATTGTCCTTTTAGATTCTAATTGAGATAGTTCTGCCTTTATCTTGGTAATTTCTTTCTGGGTGCTCCTTTTAGTGTTGACTTGTTGTTGATTTTCTACTGCCTTGAGGTCTGTCATTAGGTCATTTATTTGGCTTTTCCCTACCTTATTGATAAAGGCACTTAATGCTATATACTTCCCTCTTAGAACTGCCTTTGCTGTATCCTGTATGTTTTGGTAGGATGTGTTTTCATCATCATTTGATCACAGGGATTTTTTTCTGTTTTGATTTCTTCAACAACCCACTGGTTATTCAGCAGTGTATTATTTATTTTCCATGAGTTTGTAAAATTTCTGGAATTATTCTTGCTTTTGAGTTCCAATTTTATTCTGTTGTGGTCTGATAAGGTACAGGGGATAATTTCTATTTTTTGTAGTTATTGAGGGAATTCTTACAGACTAGCATATGGTCTATCTTGGAAAATGTTCCGTGTGGGGCTGAGTAGAATGTGTATTCCTCATCATACAGATGGACTATTCTGCATATATCTGTGAGATCCAATTGTTTTAGGGTGGAGGTTAGGCTCATCGTTTCTGTTGATTTTCTGTTTTGATGACCTCTTGGTGAAAGTGGGTTATTGAAGTCTCCATAATTATTGTATCTAGTCCAATAAGGTTCTTTATGTCCCATAAAGTTTGTTTTATAAAGCTAGGTGCCCCAGTATTTGGAGAGTATATATTTAGTAGCATTATTGGTTCCTGGTTGATTGTTCCTTTTAATAATATGTAGTGTCATTCTTTCTCTCTTCTAATTAGTTTTGGTTTGAAAGTTAATCTGATATTAGAATTGCAACACCTGCTTTGTTTTTCCCCTGCTTGATATATTGTTTTCTAGTCTTTAATTCTCAATCTGTTGCAGTCTTTGTGGATTAGATGAGTCTCTTGGATGGTACATATTGAGGGTTTATGTTTTTCCATCCAATTAGCCAGTCTCTGTCTCTTAACTGGTGAGTTAAGACAATTTACATTAATAGTAGTTATTGAGATGTGTCTATTGTTATGTGTCCAGTCGTTAGTGGTTTTTGATTCATGCTTGCTTTATTTTGCTTGCTTTGATTTCCATTCATGTTAACTGTTCAATTCTTTGATCTTCTATGTAGGGTTGTCTTCTCTCACCTGCGTATGGTAACTGATTGAGGATCCTCTGTATAGCTGGTTAGGTGGTTGAAAAATTGTTTGAATGTGTCAATACCATAGAATGTCTTATACTCCTCATCTATTTTCAAAGATAACTTTGCTGGGTATTGTAATCTTGGTTGGAAGTTGTTCTTTTTCAGAAGATGAATTATATGTGTCCAGGCCTTTCTAGCTTTCAGTGTTGATGTGGAGAAGTCTGCAGTTATTTTAATGGGTTTTCCTTTAAACGTTAGTTGGGGTTTTTCCCTGGCTGCTTTCAAATTGCTTCTCTGGTATCTTCGATGGGGTAGTAATGGTAGGTTTTAATATTTGTTTATTCATTTGTTTCCTTTAATCTTCAAAAAATTTAAACCACCAACTTTTGACTTTTCATTCTTTACTCTTAATTCTGAAATGAATAACATGAAAATAGAAGGTAATTATAGAAAGGGATGAGTATGTATGCCTACACATTATCAAATACAAAGTCATGTGATACTTAAGGATGGGATATATACTGAGAGATGTGTCATTAGGCAGTTTCCTCATTTTATGAACATCATAGAGTATACTTGTACAAACAAATGTCACACCTATGCTCCATATGTATTTGTACACACACAATGTGTATGTATGTGTATATATATATGTGTGTGTATGTGTATATAATATATATGTGTATATATATATGTATTATACACACACACACACAGAGGGTGCCAAAATATACATGGTAGCTGTATTAAAATTGCAGTATATAATATATTGATCATATACATATACATAGAATAAACAAATATGATTACAAGTTACATTTGACTTCTGCAATTACAAGAAGTCATATTGTACATTGCTTCCATAATTCAATTTAACTTTGAAAAGTTCAAACCATGACATATAGTAAATATATAAATCAATAACATGGCCATTATCATTATTATTAAATAAGTATTACATACTGTACATAATTGTATATGTTGTACATTTATATGGCTGGCAGTGCACTAGGTTTGTTTACACCAGCATCACCATAGACATGTGAGCAATGCATTGCACTGTGACCTTACAATGGCTGTGATGTCACCAGGCATGGGAATTTTTCAGCCTCATTATTATCTAGTAGGACCACTATTGTTGACCAAAATGGTTTACTGTTTGAAACCAAGCTCGAGAAATGATCTAAAGCATCAGAGGGAAAGATGCCTCGCTTCCTAGAGTGGAAACTTAACCCAGTCCTGTCTCTTCCCATCATTGCTAGCCTCAGAGGACTCATTCAGGCCCTCAGCCCTCACGTTCCTCCTCTGTAGAACAAAGAGCCCAGCAAAGATTATTTGTAAGATTCTTCTATAAAGTCCTTTCATTCATACTAGGAAGCTGGATATGTTGGCGGTACAATGAAGTATGTTTTGGTATGTGGTGATGATGAAAACATGAGGTTAATTGCATTTGAATTTACTAATTTTGTGATCTTAAGAAGTTTCTTAGACTCCCTGGGTCTGCCTCTTCTCATCTGTGCATGAGGGCTGTAATACCCTCATCTCAGAGCTGCTATGAGGGTTGAGTGAAATACAGAATTTACTAAAATGGGTGATACTGTGGCTATTAAATTATATGCATCACATGACTAAAATTGATATTTCATTTGAGATACTTGGTCTGCTCTTCCAGGACTGTTGAAGTTGTTTTAACCTGTGTGGTAAACATCTCAGTAGTGGGTTCATCTTTCAAGTGTTCCCCGAAATGAGACCTGTCCTTTAAGTAATGGTGGATTAAGATGCTCTGGAATTAACAGCTTATTCCCATACAGACACATTTTAATAAAAGAATAACAGAATTTCACTTTCCCTACTGTATAGAAAAAGTTGATTCCAAGTAAAATTTAAATAAAAATATAGCTTCAACTGAAGTTGCCGACTCATAGCGACCCTCATAGGGTTTTCAATGGCAGATTGTTTCGGGATTGCCTTGGGAGTGGGTTGCCACATCCTTCTCCCATTTTTGCGGTGCTGGGAATCGAACTTGGGACTTCAGAGACTGCAGAGCAGCGCTCTGCCAACTGAGCTAAATCCTAGCCCGAACTTGCTTATAATGAAATGAAAATATAAGTTAAATATGCATAACTCTTATATAAATTATGAAACACCTAACAAAATAGATTGTGGTTGTTGTTGTTAGGTGCCATCAAGTCAGTGTCTGACTCATAGCTACCCTATTACAAGAGGTAGAACACTATTATCAGTGCTTCTCTGCTATACATAGCGTTTTCAATGGTGGATTGTTTTTTGGGAGTGGGTTGCTGAGTCCTTCTCCTACACCTACAGCACCTGGTGTTCCCAGGCAGTCTCCCATCCAAGTACTAAGCAGGCCCGACCCTGCTTAGCTTCTGAGATCTGAGAGGATCAGAAGCTACAGTACTATGGCAGCAAACAGATTGTTGTTATTGATATATAATTCCAGGATTACTAAATTTTTCCATAAAATACCTCAAGGTCAAAATTAATGACAATTGTATCATTTTCTTGCACTTTTCATTTTAATTCTTTGATACAGAGTGACAGTCAAAAAAAAATTGGACCAGGTTGCCAGAGCACGTTTTCTTTAGTTTATTGATTTGTTATAGCTGAAGCTCGCCTTTCCAATTACTTTGCTGTTCAAGTTGGTTATTCAGGTTTTTGTTTCTTAGTTTTTGGAGACAGGGTCTCACTGTGTAGCCCAGGCTGGCCTGGAACTCATGATCCTCCTGCTTCTGCCTCTCAAGTGCTGGACTACAAGCATGAGCCACCACACCTGGGATTTATTGAATGCTTCTCTTGGTTCATTTTTATAAGCTCACCAGATTGATCTGTTCCTATTCTTACAAACTTCTCAAGACTTTGCCTAGAATTCCTATGCATGGTTGGTGGAAGAAATGACTATATTAACAATCTTCTGGATGGAAGGCAAGGGAGAAAGCAGAAATCTATACCTAAAATCCAAAATAAATTTACCCCAAATGACTTTGTGGTTGTAAAATGGTAAAAACTAATAAAAAAGAAAAGTTGAAGTCATAAACCATCAATACTGCCTTTACTCAAGAACCCAGGCACCTTAAGCACCAGGCTGATAGTATGTTCATGCAAGAAGAAATTCCATGCTTATTTCAATGAATGAAATATTCATTGAAATATATCATTCAACGAATATTCATATGGATCTTTCTGTGGACTCTCAGTGCATATTTGCAAGCCCATGGAAATGGTGGTCTAGCCATGGATTGAATTTGCAGAGCCATCATTGTGGTCATTAAATGGAAAAGGGGTGTAGAAAAGCAGTTGGAAAGCAATACACAGAGAAATTTCCAAGGAGACTGACTGCAGGGAGAATTTCCCTGTTATAGAGGACGTCCTCTGCAGTTCTGAGGCTGGCCTGCACTAGCTTGTTGGGATTCAAAAGCAGATTAAAGCTTTCGGACAGATTTCAACTCTTCTCGTACTGGCTCATTACAATGAAGAGAAATACACTTAGAGGATTACTTTGTGATGAATTTCAGTGCTGCTGACTTCATTGAATTGACTTAGAGCTAAGTCAAATATTTTAACAGCTGTAAAATTACTGAAAGGATGAACACTTGAAGCTCTCTAAGCCTTCAAGTTTGTAAGATACCTTGTACACATATGGATGGGGTGGATATAACAAATCAGGGAATGTACAAGGATCCAGTGAATTATAAAAACAGAGTATGTCTACCTATTCTCCAATGCCTTTTTAAAAAGTCAGGAGTCTATTTTCTCTTCTTGCTTAGTGAAATTCTGGTGGCGTTTATGAACTCAGTGCTTCTAAATTAAATCCTGGAGTCAAAGTGAAATCAGGCCCCATTGGTGTATTTAGATGGCCAGAGTTGTTTAGATGAAACTGAGCATTGCAAATATTTGTATATGTATATCCATTCCTAATATCCTAATTTAACACCTCTCATCTCCTAGGAGATGGGAGACAACCTGTTCCCTGACAGTTTTGCTGTTTTCTGAGCAATGCAATATTTATTTCCCATCCTGCAATGAAAAGTGCTCATTGTTGCTCTTTGCAGGTCACTGACAAGGAACGGGAGTTTGCTGCTGCAGCTGCAAAACAGATCGAGTATCAGCAATTTGAAGACGATAAACTTTCTCAGAAATCATCTAGCAGTAAACTCTCTCGGTCTCCATTAAAGATCGTCAAAAAGCCTAAAAGCATGCAGTGCAAAGTCATACTTCTGGATGGATCAGAATATACTTGTGATGTGGAAGTAAGTGTGTAGTTTAAAATTTTTGTGTCATAGATATTGAGAGCTGGGGAATGTTGGTGTAAAACATACAAGATGACTTTTTCTAGAAGTCTGGAAAATTACTTAGACCTAGTCTCTAAATACAAAATTATTTCCCACTCTTAACAGGGGGAATCCCAACAAGCTAGTAAAAATACATGCAGTGTCCCAGAGTGTTACAATCAAAAGTAAAATATGATCTTATATATATTTTTTTAAAAAGTGGTAGAATCTCTTAAATACTTTCCATGACAGGAACAACAACAAAAAAATAATTGGAGGCTTAAAAATGAACATTTCTGTAATACCCTGGCTGTGAACTATTATTTAAATGAATTTTACCTTTTCTGTTTACATAATTTATAGCCAATCAACTTATATATATATTCTATATTTAGAGGCGGTGGGATAATTTTAAATGACCATGTTCTTTTCTTGTTCAGGGAATGAATAATTTTTAAGTGTACATTGTGGTGAACATTGAGCTTCAGTGTAAATGATATACTCATCTTTGTTTTTTTGTTTTCCTATAAAGAAAACTAAAATTCCTCTAGGAGAAAGGACAGTGGAATGACTTGTCAGAGATGTTTTACAAGACCCAGTTAGCAAAGAAAGCAGCACAGCCTGTTAGTAGCCATGGAGGTGGATGGTTGTTTGCTTTTCTGAGTATCACGGAATAGCTGAGGGCATCAATTCAAGCTATTGGAGCAGATCTGTTTGGACATCAAGGAGGAGTGGCTTGCTCTTTTAGCAAGGTACTTCAATGTCAGGTGCAGAGAGCTGATTCTTCCCACCTCTAGCCCCTGGCTTTATCAGGATTGTATTTTTCCAGTATAGATACACTTTCTGGAAAGAATTGACCTAAGCCAAGAAAAGCTTTTTCCTTAACTTTGAGAGTCTTTGTATTGATTATACTTATATAATGAATAAATAGGGTTACCTGACCAACCTGTAGTGACAGCTGCCAGAACTCTTAAAGAAGATTCTAGAAAAAGGTTTATAGTATTTTTTTGTGGGGTGCATAAGGCTTCAGTGTCCACCAAGGAACACATAGTATTGATCATTGCTAAATTTAATTTATATCCTTCACTTTAATTCCTTATAGATAAGCACTGTGATTTTGAGTACCAAATTTTTATTTTGGAATTGACTTTAGATATAATTCATTATCACTTTTAATATCACTGTGAACCTTTTGAGTGGCATAGTAATGCTGGTCAGTCCTTTTCCTTTAAAATAAAATATTCTTATAAATTTGAGAGTTCATAAGAGTAACTTTTTGACATAATAACTTTTGCCAAGCAAGGCACAATGATGCGTGCGTTTAATCTCAGCAACTCAAGAGGCTGAGATAGGAGGATCACAAGTTCAAGACCAGAGGGAGCCTACATAACTTAGCAAGACCATGTCTCAAAATATAAAGTAAAAAATGGGCTGAGGGTGCTGTTTGGTGGTAGAGCACTTGCAAAAGCATGTGTAAGGCCCTGGGTTAAACCCCAAGTACCGTAAAAATAAATAAATAAATAAAATAAAAAAACATTACTCAGGAGTGTATTTTCAGTTTCCCAAAAAACAGCAATAGGTAGGAAAAAATGTGTTCACTGCTGACATCTTTGTGGGGAAGATGGAGAGATTTGGACGTAGTAAAGTTCAACAGATCCATTTATTGCTAATAGGCTGAGTAAGAAGAGATTATAAATTCACAGTGTGCTTCTCAAGGTAACAATGAGATGCTAGTTGAAAAAATCGTATTGAAAATGCCTCTTGTGTCTTGACATAAAGTATGAAAAGTGAAGCTTGGCTGGAAGATTCACTGTAGGCTGTGGAACACTGTAGGGAAACAGATTGAGAAGCATTGCCCTGGGAGAAGTATTCTTCAGTCCTCTCTTTTCTGACCTGAGTTTTTAACAAAGACTTAGATGATGTCACAAAAAACATAGCTAAACAGTTTGGTTTTGTTTTTTAAGTGATGCAAGAGCTTTAAGGCACTAATGCCTCATGTGTCAGAATCTGGTTTTCTTGGGAGGCAAAGCTAGTGAGCTAACATTTAGCAGGAAGCGAGGTAAAACTTCAGCCTCCTAGAAATGTGTTGGTGGGAAGGGCAGCCTGTCTGAGTAATGGTTTGGGTAAAACTCATCTTTGGGTTTAAGTTGATTACAAACTCATCATGAACCAACAGAGTAGTGTTGATATTAGGAGGGCTCATGTAATCACAGGCTGCTTCTGTGGAGGTATGGTTTTGCAGGAGACCATGAGCTCTCAGGTCCTTGAGCTGTACAGAGCTCATCTTTGGGACTCTTTTTTTTCACATGTGATCCAGGCTGCAAAGCCTCCAGATTGAGGAGGGCTAACAGACTCATCTATTTGGAACTCATGCTATTTGAAGAAACTTGCTTAAGCTTTCTGAACTTTGGTCTCTGCTGTAGTTTAAATATGTCCCTCTAAAAGTTCATGTGTTGGAAACTTAATACCCAAATTCATGTTAATGACATATGGAGGTGGATTTATGGGAAGTCATTAGGATTAGATGAGGTCATGTGGGACATGCCATGATGGCAGTGGTTTTATAAGGAAAGGAAGACCCCCATGTGTCTGTCAGCTTGTTGTACTATGGGGGCTTCCTTGTTGCTGTGATTCTGAAAGCTGTGCCACCAGCATTTCAGATAACTAGCAGGGCCTCCATGGTGGACAGGTTTCAGCTGAGCTTCCAGACTAAGACAGATTAGAGAGAAGAACCCAGCAGTCCGCTCTTAAAACAATTAGTCATTGAAAACCCTATGAATAGGAGAGAAACACTGTCAGATATAGTACTGGAAAATGAGCCCCTCAGGCTGGAAAGCATCCAAGAAACGACTAGGGAAGAGTTGCCTCCTTGTAGTAGAGTCAGCCTTGATGACAGGAATGGAGTAAAGCCCCTGGGACCTCCTATTGCTGATGTGGCTCAACTCAAAATGGGAAGAAACAGTGGCTGCAACAATGGGATGGGCTCAAACATAAAAAGATCATGTGCTTGGCACAGTATTGGGTACTGTTTTGTTCTGTTGTACTTAGGGTAACTTTGAGTTGGATTTGACTTGATGGCACCTAATAACAAAAACAAAACAAAACAAAAGGAATAGAGACCCTGGCTAGCAGGCTTGTTCAGTCTCACCTTGTGATGCCCTCTGCCATGCTGTGCAGACAGCCAAGGGTTTGGACTTCACTGTGTCTAGACCCGGGAGCCAGTACTCTTCTATTCCATATAACTTACCCAATCTCAGGTATTTTCATCATAGCAACAGAAAACAGACTAGGAGTTTTCTCAGCAGACAGATGAGGTTGAAATTATTTGCCTCAAAAAGGTCTTATGGAGAAGATTAAAGTAAATACCTTATTTAAAACTTCTGAGGCTGTAGCATGTACTTAGTATATGGGAGCTGTTTTATAGTGATAATGAGAACAGCAAACTCTGACTTGAGCTTATTCATGAAATAGATACAGGATTGTGAGTGCTCTGAAAGCCTCTCATGAGGCATGATTAGAGAAATTGTTGTTGTTAGTTGCTGTCAAGTCAGGTTCGACTCATAGCAACCCTCGTGGGGTTTTCAATGTTGGATTATTTCAGGATTGCTTCAGGAGTGGATTGCCATGCCCTTCTCCCATTTTTGTGGTGCTAGGAATCAAATCCAGGGCTTCAGATTGCACAGAGCAGCACTCTACCAACTCAGCTAAGCCCCAGCCCCTGATTAGAGAACTAGGATGCATTAAATGTGGAAAAATTAAGATTTGTAAGGGATAGAACAGCTATTTTCAGGTACTTGGAAACATTGTCATTGGAGGGTTGTCCTAACTTTGGTAAGCAAAACTAAGGTATAGATACAAGAAGGCAGATTTTAATCAACAAAATGTTTTAAATGACATTTAAAAAAATTTTTTTTCATATTCATCCCTCTCTCTTTCTATGAATGTTGACCTGCTGATGATGTGTGCTCTGACATTATAGAAGGATCTTAGGCGAAACCGTGGGTGCATTTAGGGAAAAGCTGCTTGTTCTTCAGATGCTCTCCAGACATCTTGCAACTCCTCCTGCTGGAGTAGAGAGAAGCATGGAAATGCAGCACCTCAAGGGAAGAGGCAGCATTGCTGACCTAACGCCTATAACTGTAGGAGAGTCAAGAGCAGAATGCAGGAGACAGGAACAGACAGAATGCTTTTATGTACTTGATAAAGCACCGAAAAAGGCATTTTACTTTCCCACAGCTTACTTAGTGTTTCCATCACTTCACCAGCAAAATGAATAAGGCGCAGCTCTGCCATGGCTTGATCCTGAGGATTTTATTTTTTTGCATAACTGGTGGACTGAACCCAGGACCTCCCACATGCTTTTTGCAAGTGCTCTACCACTGAGATGCATCCCCAGCCCATTTTTTTACTGTTTATTTTGAGATGAGATCTCATTAAATTACACAGACTGCCTCTGGCCTCGAATCTGTGATCCTCCTGACTCTACCTCCTGAGTCACTGAGATTACAGGCGTGAGCCACCGCACCCTGCCCAATCATGAGAATTTATAGTCACTTTTAAAGGGCCCCTGCCAGGACACATGTGTGTGCGTGCACACACACACACGCACACACACACACATGCACGCACGCACGCACTCACACACACACACACCTAGAATAGCTTAGTCCCTTGTCTTTTGAAGCCATAAGGTCGCATTTCCCCTTACCCAGTAGCACTGTAGTGGGAGAGACCCAGCAACCCAGAAAAGCAAAATATAAGGAGAGGTTCTCTGAGAGCAGTGGCTGTATATCTCCATGTGCACACCTACATGTTCAGTTCCTGCTCCCCAGTTTTTAGTCTTTTCTGATTTCACTGGTTCTTTCTAACCTCCTTCTAGCAATTGGCTCACACTGTCATAGCATGTAGTGTTTTTCCATTTAAGATACCTTTTCCTCCATAATGTTTTCAAACTCATCATCCTTGGTATGAGAAAAGATCTTACTATAGGTAATTTGTGATAGTGTATGTTGGGGAAATGCTTGCGGTCTACTAGATTTTCATACATGCCAACAAAATCGCTAATATTGTGATTTCCTTTATAATATTTTTAATTGGCTTTTGGAGAACATAACCAGCTTCCTACAGCCAGTTTATTATCATTGTCACTGTTTGCTTCTCAAGCATAAATGGTGAAAGAGAAAATCACAACTACCCAAGTCCCACACAATAGAGGACGTCGCACTTGTGTTTATTTTAGTTCTGTTGTTTCTGTATTCAGCAGACTGCTTTACATCTGACCGATTGGTGCACGGCATACCACCTAATGACCGTCCAGTTAGACGTTTGTGTTCTCTTATTTGGGGACCATTCTAATCTAGTCGGATTTGGACTTTAGAAAAATAAGTCTGAATCAGTCTTGATTTTTAGTCCACGTTTCATAACATAGGTTGTCTAGTATACCCATTGTCTGGTGCAGTTTGGCATTCATTCCACAAAATCCCTGCAGGTTGATTAGTCTAAAGCATTACTGGCAAAGTGGCAGAGGGTTTACTTTGGGTTTCCTTTGCCCTGGTGACTCAAAGAGGCCTTCCCGGTTTTTCTCTTTAGGTGAAGCCTCAGTTTACTTAGCCCCTGAAAATTGCCAGTTCATTCGTGAAGAAGGCAGTGTTTATGGAACCCGGGTAAATCCACACTGCAGCAAATTGAACAGAACCTTTCAGTGCAGTGGTAAAACCATAAAAGCCTGGGCCTCAGGGGAGGCAGGCCTAATGGCTGAATGTGCTCCACTTCTGAGCACTACTCAGGCTCCACCAAGATGGGGCCAGACTCTGAAGTAGAAACAGGTAGACTCCAGCAGCATCTCTTAAAACATCCTGAGATGCCCCAAAGGAGCCCAAATGGGAAGCTGGTGGAACCATGTCCTTGATGTACTTTTGTTACCTCCTGACTATTGGTCAGGAAGGGACTTTAGAAAGTTGCCATGGGATCTATCTTGCTGGTGATTTGACTAACCATCCAGATCATGTTCCTATTTTATATTCTCTCCTTACTGGGATTTGGATGAGAAGCCAAATTCAGGCTGTGAATTTCCCAACTTCTACAGGCTATGTAATTAAAATGCTTTCTAGTCCGTTTGCAAATTCTTGACTAAACAGCAAATGTGGTTGTTGTTAGGTGCCATCAAGTCAGTATCTGACTCATGGTGACCCTTTGTACAACAGGCAAAACAATACTGTCAGTGCTTCTCTGCTATTCATAGGGCTTTCAATGGCTGATCGTTTTTTTGGGAGAGGGTTACCGGGTCCTTCTCCCAAGCCTACATTACCTGGTGTTCCTAGGTGGTCTCCCATCCAAGGACTAACCAGGCCTGAACCTGCTTAGCTTCTAAGATCTGATGGGATCGGACACCACAATGGTATGGCTGCAGGAAGACAGCAAATAGACTTGCCTTAATTCAGAAAGTTGATGAGAATAGTCATTGCTGTTCTTAAATTATGAGAAATACATAATTGTGAAATGTTTTTAAAAGTGACTTTTTCAAAGCCTACATAAATTGTGTTCACTCAAAAAATGCATAAATCACAGAGGTTTTGATTGTATGTCACTGCAAATTTTGAATTCCCCTGAAACATGCCACTCCCTCAGCTGAACGACTTGCCTTGTCAAATTTCTGTCATAAGATATAAATGCCTGGCCCCATCTAGCAATAGCAGCAATTTCATGCTTGCAGAATGTTGCCCCTGGGGACTGCAGAGGATGGAAGGACATTAATTAACTTTGTTTCCTCCTGCCATGGCTCTTTGGTGCAACCATAGGAACAGTTAACATACAAAGACTGTTATCAGCCAGTGTCTTATTTACCTGTGGTTGTTACCATTAAATCTTCCCAAGCTATTGAGATTTGTCCTCATTAAAGTTGGATGAAGATAGACTATTTTTACTAAAATAGTTAAACCTGCTCTTCTGGTCATCATTGTTAAAGTGTCATAAACTTTAATAGTCCATCATGAGTGTAGACATGGTCTATTAAACACTCTAAAGAAATTCAGGTTGAAAATGGAAGCATATATATTAAGAACAAGAAACAGTAAAACCCTCTGGTATATCCCTGTATTGTAGATTGTGTTTTGGAAGGTGAACAGCTCTCTGAAACTGGAGTGCTTGTGGACATTAGACAATGGATTATATATGAAAGGTAAAACTCATCAAGGAATTATTTTTGCATTTACCCCCAGGAATCATATTGTGTTAAGGCTAACAAACGCTAATATTCTGACAGTGTGATGCCCAAAGACTAGGCTTGCTTTTTCCAATACTGTTCCCCTGCCTTCCCATGTAGTCACTATGCCTTGCAGTCACTTGGTGCTGTGGATTTGAGGAAGGGATCTCCGTGGCTCTTGTGTCCAGGCCTACGGATTCATGGATAAAAGTGCTGTTGTCTTACCTGTTCCGGAAGATGGCGTCTTGCTTACCTTTGTATTTTCTGAAACACCGTGGCTGGTTTTTCGTAGAGTAGAAATGCATGACTTGTTCACTGAGTGAAGAAAGTAACCTTCCTGGTTGAAAGTGATCCAAGCTTTCTGGTTGTCATTATGCTGTGACTGAAAGTTCCTGTTGTTATACTTTATGTTTTTGCATCTGGCTTACTTGCTTTGAATTTGACCCTTCAGATGGTCACTTTATCACTTTATCACTGAGAGTTGTCACATGTGTGCCAGAAGAAGTCCTTCCAGGTCACCCACTCCATTGGTAGTGCTATTGCCACAACCCCAGGAAGTGGTGACTGGGTCTCTTGCAGTTACCTCAGGCCATTGTCCTGGACATGAGTTGAGGATGCCTCTCCCTCTCATTGCCTCTTAAGAAACAGATCAGACTGCCCCCGATTCCCAGAGCACATCAGGAGAAGGCCGAGTGGCACAGCTGCTTTGCCACGTGCCATGCTAAGGAGACACAGGCCCTGATTGCATCTGTCTGCCCAGCACCACTCTGCTCCCACATGGTAGATACCAGACTCCCACTGTCCCATGGTCCTTTCCACAGCTGGGAGTCCAGGCCCCACTCAACCCTAGCCCCAGAGAGAAAAGGAAGTTCCCCATGTTAGCCTGAGCCCCTGTGTGGCTCCACTAGATCCTCTCAACTGCACAGGTGTGGCAGGCCCAGGACCCCAGGCCAGGAGTCAGCTATCAGGAGCTTTTCCAGCCTCTTTCCTAGCAGTGGACTCATATTTATAGCTTCAAAAAGTCCCCTGAGGTGTGATCTCTACCATTAAAATCTTCGTATATTCCAGGATGTGTTGATCAACATCCTGATAATGGGTACTGATATGTTTTTTAAACAAAGGAGTAAATCATTATAGTGTTTTATTATTGTTCTTAATGTATATTCTTTTTTTTAATAATAGTTTTAATCCATAAAACTAACCTGTTATCAGTTTGTATACAAAGATGGTAAAAAGCTTTACTAATTTTATGTGAGGGCTAGGGTTTAGCTCATTTGGTAGAATGCTGTTCTGTGTTCTCTAAGGCCCTGGGTTCAATCCTCAGCACTGCAAAAATGGGAGAAGAACCTGGCAGCCCACTCCTGAAACAATCCCAAAACAATTGGCCACGGAAAACTCTATGAATAGCAGAGAAGCACTGACATAGCCAGGCATAACACATTACCGGGTAGTATTTCGTTCTGTTGTACGTAGGGTCACTATGAGTTGGACCTAACTCAAAGACACCTACCACAACAACAATTTTATGTAGTCTTTAATATAAAGTATTTCTTGGGGGCCTTTTAAGTCCCTGGCACTGCAGAACAAATGAGGCAAAGACTTTAAGCTTAGGTGTGAAATTGTCTTCATCATAGAATCAAACCATCTTGTATGTGGAAGAAACAGTGAAAATAACCCAGTCCTCTGCCTTGTTTCTCGGATGAGGAAAAAGGCTCAGAGAAGTTGGTGATGTGCCTGGAAACACACAGCAGGAAAGGACAGAGAAAGGTTACAATCTCGATCTGCACTGGGATCCAAAAGTCTCTGCAGCACAGCCTCAAAACATCCCAAGTGAGTAACAACAAGAAGGAACCAGCCAAAGTGTAGTATTTGCTCCCAGCATAGACTTGTGAAATAACAGAAAGAAGAAGAGTGAAAAAGAAAGATCCATTTGACAAATTGTTTATCAAACTGAAGAAATAGATTCATGATTAGCTACTATATGTATAATTCTATAAACATTTTATTTGATTTCAGAATTGATCAGCTTTTCTAAATTTTTTTTTCAGTTATATGTATAGTCTTGGGAAAGGTAGAAGGAGGGGAAGCTACCAAAATCTCTCTCTCATTCTCACTTTCCCACCTTTGCTCCCCTTCTTGTGGCTAGAAAGCCATGAATCCTTAAAACTCGTCTGCAGTGGACGGTGGAAGAGGACTCTCCTTTTAATAAACTCGAGGCCTGCAGTCAATTCATCTGGTCTCCCTTGGAGAAGAGGAGCTCAGAGGTTATGAGCAGATTCCATTCAAGAGAGACCGAGGACGTCAGTGGGCAGAATGTCATTCTCCCAAGATTTCCTAAATGTCTTTTCTAAAAACAACTGCCAGAGCCCTGGTGTTGGTTATACTCTGAAGACACACTCCTGTGTGGAAAGTAGAGGCTGGAAGCAACACGGGAGGAGAGGAGAATAACCAGGGAGCAGTCAGGCAAACTCTTCAGGGTGGTCTGTGGAACAGGAATCCAGGCTCGACATGGCCCCTTTGGCTTTGTGTAGAATGATTTCAGGCAACTCCCGCAGTTATCACTCAGAAAGGCCCATCAAACCAGCCACTCTGTCATCCCTTCCCAAGAGGAACAATTGTCACTGTCTAGTAATTCCTTTTCAATTTTCCTCATCAATTGCCAGTTTGTTTCATAATTGCAGCATTTGTTCATGAAAGACAGGTTGTAATTTTGAAGGTTATAGCTCATCTCATCTCAGTTAGCATTAAAAAAAATAAAACTTTGCAGTACTAGGTGGTTGAACCAGGGCTTTGCACTGGGCATGTGCTCTACCACTGAGCTGTCCCCTCCCAGCCCTTTTGTTTCTTTTTTCTTTTCAGATAGGGTCTTGCTAAATTATGTACCACCTCTGGCCTGGAACTGGTGACTCCCCTGCTTCAGTCTCTGAGTTCCTAGGATCACATGCACCTCCTGACCAACTTCATTAGCATTTAAATCGATGTCTTTCTTTTCACAAATGTACTCTTGACCCTACTGGAAGGGCCAGAAGTAGGCTATGGCCATAAGATGATTAAATCTTTTCATGGATGGAAGGATTTCTACATGGTTGATAGTCTCTGAATTTCATATCCCTTTATTTTGTTAGTCCGTTTTAGAGGTATCTGTTGACCTTATCCCCAAATTAAGAGGCTTATAAACAGGACTTGTGACCTCTTTTTGACTAGACGTTGAGTTCTGATGGAACTACGGGTTCTTAGTTAGAGGAGACATGGGGTTTAGTTCAGTCCCCTAAAATGCGGATGTGATATGATGTGAGGTATGTGTGTTCATTTTCAACAAAATACAGAAGTAAGTTCAGGGAAGACTAGGATAGAGGATGCTGTTGAAGGCCCTGTTTTAGGGATGATAAAATATTTAGAGAGAACCTGCATTCACCCTACTGCTGGCATGTTACACTCTGGCTGACTCAGCCTCAATAGGAAACACACACTGGTAGTAATTAGTTTCAGGGTTTGGCTGACTCATACGTATTACCTTCCAACATCTGATTGGCATGTTGAGAGAGGTAACACTTTTTTAGATTTTATCACAACAGGAATATTGGGGTATTAGTTTGGAAGACATATTAAAATTAAAATGAGATATTAAAATGCATTTATGAGCACCTTGTTGTTTTACTATTCCCATGATCTTGTTAATGTTTACAGCAGAGGACGAAGGGAAAGAAATCTGTCATGGTAATATTTCAGTCTGGTGGTGTTTGCTGTTTGGATATGGTAATTAAATAATTCAGTGGGAATTGGAAAAAATGGTAATGAAATAGAGACAGGAAGAAGCTCTGCTGACATATTATGCAGTGAAATTTAATAGTTTTTTTCTCCTACTTTTTTTTAATGTTAGTAATGCATCTGCCATGGCTAATATTTGCTGGTAATGAATATGTAATAGCAGTCAGGTTGGACACTTATTTCAAGACTAAGAATGTATCCAGTGTTTAAGTCAAGCATCATTTGGGGTTGTAGGTACATGGAAAAAAAAAAAAGATTAATTGTTCTTGCCAGGGTTTTATATTTTGCTTATATCTAGTACTTCTCTCAAGGTTTCTGTGTCAGACAGACAAGCTGAGAGTATCTAGTATAAGTCACTCCAATAGAGGATGATTTAAAACTTCGAAATTAATTTGACCAATTTATGCTTTTTAACAGCCATATACTTCTGCAAAGAAGCTTGCCTTGTTACTTTTCTGCAACACTGCCCAAAATATCTAGGATTAATTAAAGACTAAGTAGAGACAATATTAAACTCTAATTTTACTTTTCATCTATTCACCAACAGTAGAACCTACATTTAGAATTTTATTTAAAAGGATCGCTGATACCTAGGCTTTTAAAAATGTGTTTATGAAATTCATAATGTACAAATACTCTGAGAATTGAATATCCAAATTTCTGTGGAAATATCATGAATAAAATCAAACTAGGGGGTTGTTGTAATATGTCCAATAAGCTTTCCAGATCTACTCTATTAAAGAATTGGATGTTAAGCTTAAGAATATTGAACTTGGGGAAGCAGTATGTCATAGCATGAGTCTTGGGGACATCTTGGCTTTAACATTTGTAAATTATTCATCCCCCAATGTCCTCAGCTTTCTTGTCTGTAAAATGGAGCTCACAGAGTCATGGTAAGTAGTACAGAGGGAATTCAGTATCTACAGATGCCAGGGACCCTTTAGATCTGCAGTGGCTGGCAAATTTGAAAGCTTCCCTAACTTTATAGAATTGTCATCCCATACAACATGAAGCATCACCTTCTAGAACTTAGTCTTTTATGAATATACTGTAAATGTAAAATACTCTAAGGTGATGGGTTTTATTTTTTAAACATAAAATGAGGTCACAGCCTTCATACTACGTAAAAATTTGCTCTTATCACATAATATATTAGACATTGGATAGCATGTCTTATATCTGAGAAAGTGAATTGCATTTTGACTCTATTTCTAGGGGTTTTTCCTTTTTAACTTGGAAAGAATAATATCAGTATTTCCCAATTAGCTAATCATTAGTTTGACAGTTTCAGAAATGTCCAATTACTTTATTAAAGAAGAATAGAAAGTAACCATGTTTGCTGTGCTTAAGACTTTTTAAAACCCCATGCACTGGAAGCTGGTAGGATGGGAAAGCTGACCTGGCAAGTGTAGGTTGTGTTGCCCAGCTGAACATGCTGGGTTTACACAGAAGGGGCAGCTCATTCAGTGGCTGTTACACCAGAAATCAGTATGTGTCTAACAAGCCGGGATATGTTCTGGAATAATTATGCACACTGCATTTCAGATTTCCATGCTCATCTCTTAACTCTGAACTGACTCACATTTTATGATGAGCGAGGATGTGCAGTGTTCCTTGGCTTCACTGATGAACTCCCTCAGATTATGTAGGAGAGTCTATTAAAGATGGAATGTGATGAAGTCACCCTGCTTTTCCTTCGTGGAAGTTGACATGGAACATTTTTTTCCGTAAAACCTCGACTTGCCATGTTTTCTGATTTCTTGCCTGGTAACTCTGAGTAGTGTTTTTGAAGAGATCTCTTCACTGTTTGGTTGGACTTCAAGTATCTTTCGAATTGCACGTCATGCTGTATTTGTCCTTCTGTAGCAAGTATAGGCCAAAAGTCTCTCTCTCTCTCTCTGCCTCTTGTCGCATGAGGAGTTCTGTGTCATGCTGGGTTTCATAAAATAAATAGGGATTCATTCACTCACAGCCCACTGCTTCATATTGGGATGGATCTTTACTAACACAGAGAATGTTCTCTCTTGCCTAGAGAAATCGGGCACTGCTTAAAGGGTGTTTCCTGGATGCTTTATCTTTTAGGATTTAGGTTTTTAGAAAGGGCTGATGTTTGAAAGAAAGAAGCGAGGGAGGAAAGGAAGGAATTAAGGAAGGGGAGTAGGGGGGAGAGAGAGAGGGGGGGAGGGAGGGAGGGAGGGAGGGAGGGAGAGAGAGAGAGAGAGATTAAAACCTGACTGCAGATATTTAGCTTGCTGTAAACACTTCCTTGGGAGTAAAGATTCCCCAGCAGTGGTTCAGATTGTTAAAAATGATTAATAGATCTCAGATCATTCTTAGCAGATAGATATTAATTATTAGAAAATGGTGGCTGACTATCCCCACTGTGGTCTTTGAGGTACCATCAAGCAGCATTTGAATATTTTATTTTTTAAACTTCTAGAATAATTCAGACTGAACACATGATATTTACATAATCCTGGGCAGACAGCATGACGTAAGGAGCGAGGCTTGAGTGCATTTGGAACATGAGGCAAGGAGACCAGATGAAGGCTGCAAGGGAAGAGCAAGGAGGATTGACAATGTTCCCTATTGTCCTGTTGGTGTATTGGTTTCCTATTTCTGTATAACAAATCCCCATCCACATGGCAGCTGAAAACAGGACGTATTTGTCATCTGAAATCTGCCATGGGCTAGGAGTCTGGTGTGTTTTAGCTGGTCCTGTGCTCAGGGACTCATAAAGCAGAAACCAAATTGTTTATCAATTGCATTCTTACCCAGAGACTGGACTCAGGAAGAATCCAGCTTCATGCTCCTTTGGGTTGTTGGCAGAATTCACTCTTTGTGGTAGTAAGACTGTGGACCCCGGCTCCATCTTGCTGGCTGCTGCCTGAGGATCACTTTCCATGGCAGAGTCAGCTTCAGGATTCTTGCCCTGAAGTACTCTCTAGGACAGCGACAGAGAACACCCACCTTGATTCTTCTCACCTGGGAATCAGGGACTCCCCTGCTGCAGCCAGGTGGAGAAAATGCTATTCTTAAAGAGCTCCCATGATTAGGTCTGACCCACCTGGATAGTGTCCCTGCCTTAAGGCCAACTGCACTGGCTAACATACCCCAATCAGGGGTGTTGTTGTTGTTGTTAGGTGCCGTCGAGTCGAGTCCGACTCATAGTGACCCTATGTACAGCAGATCGAAACCCTAGCTGATTCTGTGCCAGGCAAATGATCTTATTTATGTTTAAGCACATTGTTGCAGACACTGTGTCAATCCAACTGGTAGGGGGTTTTCCTCTTTTGCATTGACCTGCCACTCTCCCAAACATGATGTCCTTCTCCAGGGATTGATCTCTTCTGACTACATGTCCAAAATATGTAAGACGCAGTCTAGCCATTCTTGCTTCCAAGGAGCACTCTGGTTGCACTTCTTCTAGGACAGATTTGTTGGTTCTTTTGGCAGTCCATGGTATATTCAATAGACGTCTCCAGCACCACAATTCAAAAGCATCAATTCTTTTTCTGTCTCTCTTGTTCAATGTCCAGCTTTCACAACCATATGATGCCACTGAAAATACCATGGCATGAGTCA
>VMDO01002879.1:0-135769 GCA_007922755.1 Pedetes capensis | reverse complement strand
TTGTGAAGTTGCGTGCAGACCCAGTCATAAGGATTTTTGTTTTGTTGATGTTTAGTCGTAACCCATATTGAAGGCTATGATCTTTGATCTTCATCAGTAAATGTTTTAGATCTTCTTCACTTTCAGCAAGCAGAGTTGTGTCATCTGCATAGCGCAGGTTGTTAATGAGTCTTCCTCCAATCTTGATGCCGCGTTCTTCCTCATAAAGTCCAGCTTCTCGGATTATTTGCTCAGCGTATAAATTGAAGAGATAGGGTGAAAGTATACAGCCCTGACACACACCTTTCTCAACTTTAAACCACTCAGTGTTTCCTTGTTCTATTCGAACAACTGCCTCCTGCTCTTTAGTTTATCATTCCCAGCATAGTAGACCATATGATTGTCTGACTCAAAATGGCCTATGCCAGTCCATTTTAGCTCACTGATGCCTAAAATGTCAATGTTTATGCGCTCCATTTGTCTTTTAACAATTTCTAATTTGCCTAGATCATACTACGTACATTCCATGTTCCAATTATTAATGGATGTTTACAGTTGTTTCTCCTCATTTTGAGTCGTGCCACATCAGCAAGTTGAGCACCCTGGGGTTTTACTCCATTTCCGTCATCACGGTAGACTCTACTTGGAGGAGGCAACTCTTCCCCAGTAGTCTTTTGAGTGCCTTCCAACCTGGGGGCCTCATTTTCAGGCACTATATCTGACAGTGTTTCTTTGCTATCCATAGGGTTTTCAATGGCTAGTTGTTTTAGGAGTGGCTCGCCAGGTCCTACTCCCTAATCAGGGGAGTAGGATCCCCTTTATTCATAGTCCCAGGGATTATGCAGAGTGTGTTTACGAGGGAGGCAAGAAAGCTTGAGCCCATCCTGGAATTCTGCATATCACAATAGAGATGGGTACTTCTGAGTGGCTTTCCATATGGTAGCCATTTTCTACAGGAGCTATTTGGCTCATTTATGTTTTTAAAATGTTCTATTAAATTGTAATTAAAGGGGAAGAGAGTGGAAACAGGGATACTTGTTGCCCTATTACAGTGAACTGGACAAGAGGTGCTGAGCACCAGAACCAAGTTGATGGCAGTGAAATAGGACAGAACTAGCTGGGATGTTAAAGAACTATTCTAAAAATGTGCAGGCTCAATCAGTAGGGTCAGTTGGGAAGTGGAGGGGTTATGAATAATAAGTAGTTATGAGAGATGGTAATTGATAATGGCTTCTGTCTTAGTCTGTTTTCTGTTGCTATTGCAAAATATCTGAGACTGAATAATATATAAAGAATAAAGGTTTATTTGGTTTATGGTTCTAATAGCTTGAAAGTCCAAGAATGTCGCACTGGTATATGTACAGCATCTGGGGAGGGGCCTTCTTGCTGTATCATAATGTGCCAGGGGGCACCATATGGTAAGACAGAGCAAGCCTACTAGCTTGGGTCTCTTTTCCTGGATATATTGTCTGGCATTTGAAAGAGGTCAGGCTGGTAGACTTTATGGGAGTTGTTACCTTTTATACTAATTTAAACATGGGCATGAATATGGTTGTTCCTGCAGTGAGTGAATCAGAAAGAAGGAAAGGGTATTACTAGCCAGGCTCTGGGAAATACAGCTATTTAAAGTAAAGAGTAGGGAAAGCTTTGTCAAATCCCCTTACCCTACCCA
This sequence comes from Pedetes capensis, assembly GCA_007922755.1. Classification (NCBI taxonomy): domain Eukaryota; kingdom Metazoa; phylum Chordata; class Mammalia; order Rodentia; family Pedetidae; genus Pedetes; species Pedetes capensis. The sequence goes on along the minus strand of VMDO01002879.1, from coordinate 134,118 downwards.
TGCCCACACCTACTCCAGTTAATCAAGGCCGTTCCTTTTCAGGTTTCTTCCATAAACATAACCCATTCCCTTTTTTGCCATTCTCTGGCTCCTGAGCTGGGAATACTTGACCCTGGGGAAACTGCAGTAGTGACTGTAGTTGAGTGAGGCGCCTTCAAACAATTATCAAGGAGTCTGCATAAGAAAGCATTCTCAGTAAGATTTTCTAAATACCACTTAAAGTCTTGTACTGGAAGATACAGAGAGGAACCAGGAGGTTGTATAAGACTCCATCCCAAGAGAAATAATTAAGTGTTTTCATGCTTTGTGATTGATCCTCCTTCCAGTCCATTGCCAAAGGCTCCTTTTATTTCTTTAATTTAGCTCTTTGGTCTCTTTTTGTACATTAAAATTTTAGTGATATAAACTGATAAGAACGATGCCATTATATTACTTATGAGGAATGACTGGTGCCTGATAATTTCTTTGAACAACTTAAGATGAATATTAGTAATTTTACATTAGCACACTTTATCATTGTGATTTTTTGAAAGGTAGCATTATTACACTACAAAATGTGAAGGAATGGTGTGATTTGGAAAGTTCTCTGACAATATTTATCTCAAATTAGAAAAAATAAGCCCTGTAAGTATAGCCTCCCATGACTCCCTAGCTCTGGTCTGTGGCAATTCCCTCTTCTTGATTTTGGCACCTCCTGCCCCCTCCTCCCTCTTTCAGGATCCTCTTCATTCTGGTCCTGGCAGAAGACAAGAGCCTCAGTCCTTTTCTCCACGGCAGAGAAGCATTTCCATTTAATGAGTCACATTGATCAACCAATGCACCGAAGGCTTTCTTTCTTTGTTCTATAAGAGGCCATGCGCTTGGAGTTGTGGGAACCTCCCATTGGAACACATAACATTTCCATCAGTAAAGTTTAAGCTTCCTGTAACTTGTTAGAATGATTTCCCTTGTCAGATGACTATTATGGATCTTTTCTTTCTACATAAATGGAATTTAGGGTCTTCCCTTTGCTTCTCTTACAAGATTGACCTATTTTGTTAGCATTGCCTAGTGATTCTTTCCTACAATCTAAGACAAGGATAGCTCTTCCAGTGGTAAAATGCCCAATGTAGATATTAATTCACGATCTGCTCTTATTGGTAGAGTGGAGATTTCTAGTCAATAAACAAGTTGTCTTTGTTGTATGGAGATGTATTTATTCAGTATGACAGCTCTATTTAATTGGTAGATACATTTGGAGTCATTTTCTAACAAGGGTAAAAGAAAATCTTTTGTCATATTTACATGTAGGAATGCACCCCGTTTTCCTCACTGATGTTTAGAGGAAGGAGTGCTGCCCATCAGGTGCACAGCAGCACAAGGAACTGGTTGTTATTTTTGTTGGGGTTAGGTATTATTGAGTCAGGTCTAACTCATAGTGACTGTATGTACAACAGAACGAAACACTCCCTGACAATGTGCCAGACCTATGATCTTTTTTATCTTAGAGCCCATTGTTGCAGCCACTGTGACAATCCATCTAGTGGAGGGTTTTCCTTTTGTTCTTTGACCTGCCGCTCTCCTAAACATGATGTCCTTCTCCAGAGATTGGTCCCCCCTGACAACATATCCAAAATACCTAAGATGCAGTCTCGCCATCCTTACTTCCAAGGAGCACTCTGGTTGGACTTCTTCTAGGATGGATCTGTTGGTTCCTTTGGCAGTCCATTCACTATTCATCTCCAGCACCATAATCTAAAAGCATCAATTCTTCTTCTGTCTTCCTTCTTCAATGTCTGGCTTTCACAAGCATATGATATAACTGAAAAGCATATGATACCGTGCACAAGCATGTGATACCATGATGTGAGCCAGGCACACCTTCATCTTCAACCTGATGTCTTTGCTTTTTAACACTTTAAAGAAGTCTATTGCAACAACTTTTCCCAATATAATGTGTCTTTTGATTTCTTGACTACTGTTTCCTTGGGTATTGATTGTAGAACCAAGTAAACCAAAATATTGAACATCAACCTTCTCTCCATTTATGTACTGACCCAGTTATAAGGATTTTTGTTTTGTTGATGTTGAGGTGCAATCCATACTGAAGGCTGTGTTCTTTGATCTCCATCAGAAAATGTTTCAAATCTTCTTCACTTTCAGCAAACAGAGTTGTGTCAAATTCTTCACTCTCAGCAAGCGGAGTTGTGTCGTCTGCATAATGCAGGTTATTAAGGCGTCTTCCTCCAATCTTAATGCCATGTTCTCCTTCATAAAGTCCAGCTTCTCAGATTATTTGCTCGGCATAGAGGCTGAAGAAGTATAGTGAAAGGATACAGCCCTGATGAATGCCTTTCTTGACTCTAAACCAAGCAGTGTTTCCTGGTTCTGTTTGAACGACTGCCTCCTGGTCCATGAACAGAATTCCTTGTGAGTACAGTTAAGTGTTCTGGTATTCCTATTCTTCACAATGTTATCCATAATTTTTTGTGATCCACACAGTCAAATGCCTTTGTATAGTCAATAAAACATAGATATCTTTCTGGTAACTCTTCAGCCAATATCCATCTAACATCAGATGGATATTGATGTCCCTAGTTGTTTTTATGGTGTTTGAAAAATTGGAAGGAATACAGAGACTTGTTATTTCTTAGGGAATGCTATGGTGACAACAAAGTCACTAAGGAGGCACCACATTCTTTATGAAAATGACATTAGACTGAGCTTTGAATGGCTTTAAATAATTACCCTGAGCAAAGTGCTTTAGTTAATGTCTCCAGTTATTTTTTTAGAAAAAATACTGCCCACATCATCATGACTTCTGGAGCTTTCTTTAATAGTCCAGCAATCAAGACATCATCATAGGGAAAACAAAATCAAACATAAACAAACAACAATAAAAACCACCACCACCAAAGTTGGACATGTAACCTGTTTCAAAAGTACATTTTATTTTAAGTTGGGACTTCTGTTACACCCCACCCTATTCTAACAAGGGTGCTCCATTTCACATAAGTATATGTAACATAATGAGAAGAAAATAAGTAGAGAGCAGGAACAAGACAAAAGGAATGTAAGAAGCCAGGAACGAGGGTGGTTCTCATAATGGGTTTTCTGAGCTCTCTAACAGGTAGAGAGGGAACCATGACTCAGTGTCCATGCCATGAAAACACCTCAGTAGTTCAGAAGAAGCATGCTTACTCCAAGGCCAGTTATTTGGAACGAAACCGTACTCCAGTCCTCCAGAAGCTTCTTCCAGTAGATCGTGAGATTGTGGCAGGCCATCCACAAAGGCTCAGTGATTGTTACTTCTCACAATCAGACCTTGAATAAACATTAAGTAATGACTTGTCAGTTTGAGGTGATGTTCTCATTAAATATCCAAAATATAGTTTCTTTGGATGGTAGGGCAGAAACACACACATGCATGCGTGCACACACACAATGGTTTTTTAAAGACATGAATTTTATTATGTTTAAAACTGGAGAATGTGGCCCGGACATTTGGCCAAATTGGAGTTCCTGTTCCCTCCCCAGCACTGTTTCTGAACTACGTTTTCAAGAGTAGAACTAGGGCAATGTTGACATCTTCTCATGAGAGGAGAGGGCTTGACAAGAACATGGCCACAAAGGACACAGCACCCTCCTTCTGCAAGGACATGGGCCATGGAAGTGCCTACACATGAGGTTAAAATAGACCTTACAAATTTGGATCTAAGCCACTGCAGAGACAAAAGGAGGCTGAATTTCCCAAACTGTACTTTATAGAGCGTGACTTCAATCATTTCACTCCATAAAAACTTTAAAGCACTCGTAGGGCATTTAAGCTTTAGTAATATAATTTCTTCTGTACGCTTCAAGATAACCTCAAAGCAAAATATATGCCTAGATATGCAAATGAGCTCATTTGCCTTATAGGATTATTAACTCTAAGCACATTAAATATTGTTATTTCTACAAAAACATTGGCCTCAGTGTTAGAGCAGTTTTTAGGTAGCAGGGCCCATTGCATACTTGTTTATGTTTGTATTCTCTATAGTTAGATGAGGGGAGAAATTTTTTCTCTAGCGATCCAGGAATTTCATATAAACTTTTAGAAAGAGAATCTACGACACATCCCTATGCTACACATAGAACTGGCATTTGCATTCTTCAAAAGATTATGGTTGCTAAGCAAGTAGCATGAAGATGCATGTGTCTTTTGGTAGCTCAGGGGCTAGACTGGCCTAATGCAATTTAGCCAATTTAGTCTTAAAAACCACCACCCACCTTACATCTTTCTATTTTGTGAAGGGCAAAATTGTATCAAATGAAAGTAGCAGAATGAAACTGCCACTCAGGACAACTTACTCCTTGAGGAGAACTTGAGAAGTTAATCAGGAAGTTACTTGACAGCACTAGGGGTGAGGATTAAAAAAAAAAAAACTAATTGTTCTTTCATTTGTGGGAATGAAGTATTCTTTTTTTACAAAAATAAGAGAGGGGACCCGAACACTGTAGACCCAACTGGAATGTATTATACACACATGGAGAAGAAATGTAAGCACGTAGGTTAGGCACAGATGTTAAAAATCAGAGCAGTGTTTGAAGACTTTGACACAGGAAATCCACCCCAGATGCATTTATTTAGCCTGACTTTCTTTCCTATCTTTAAAAATGATTCTGCTTTACACCAGGTCCTGTGGGACGTGTGCTAGGGATCTGATTATGAGTGAACATAGCTTACCGGGGAGGCTGCTGTGAATATCATTCAGATCATGACCCAACCAGATGTAAAGTTGCCCCCTGATAGATGCAGTGTGAGACCTACAAAACTGTATCCTCTGGGGTTTGGTCCTGGAGGTCAGGGATGGAGGTGGAGGCAGGGGAGCTGAGAAGAGAGCTGATGGGTCAGCAGGCAGGATGTTCTCAGCATGGAGGTAGCTCCTGCAGGCTTGCTGTGGAAGGAGGGAGTCTGGGAGGAAGTGAGGGGCTGAAGAAAGTTTGTCGGACAAAGGTTGAGGGGCGAGGGGAGTAGCATGGGTAGGGGGAGCCAAGGGCCAACCGGCCTTCCCTCCACCACACTCTGGCTCCCTCTGCCCACAATCCGCTCTCACTAATGCATCTAATAAATCAGTTCTTGTCTTGATGTATAGATTTATTCTCCTGAGGTCTCTTTTTAATTTTTTGAATTGTAAAAACAGAAGTGAAAGTAAATTTGGTAAAGTCTAGGGATGATTTACCTGGATTTTTCACTTCAAGGCATATCACACCTCCCCTATCTTTTGCAAAACCAGGTGATACTGGGTGGTGGTTGTTCTTCTTAGGTGCCTTCAAGTCGGGTCCAACTCATAGTGACCCTGTATACAACAAAACAAAACACTCCTCAGTTCTGTGCCAGGCACATAATCTTTTTAATGCTTAAGCTCATTGTTCCAGCCACCACGTCAATCCATCTAGTTGAGGGTCTTCCTTTTTTTGTTGTTGGCCTGCCACTCTCCCAAACATGATGTCCTTCTCCAAGGATTGGTCCCTCCTGACTACAAGTCCAAAATATGTAAGACACAGTCTAGCCATCCTTGCTTCCAAGGAACACTCTGATTGCACTTCTCCTAGGACAGATCTATTGGTTCTTTTGGCAGTCCATGGTATATTCAATATTCGTCTGCAGCACCATAATTCAAAATCATCAATTCTTCTCCTGTCTGCGTTGTTCACTGTCCAGCTATCACAACCATATGATGCAACTAAAAACACCGTGGCATGAGTCAGGCACACCTTCATCTCCAATATGACACTTTTACTTTTCAACATTTTAAAGAGGTCTTTTGCAACAGCTTTTCCCAGTGCAATTCATCTTTTGATTTCTTAACTGCTACTTCTGTGAGTGTTGATCATAGAACTAAGTAAAACAAAATCTTGGACAACCTCAATCTTTTCTCCATGTATCATGAAGTTGCGTACTGACCTAGTTGTAAGGATTTTTCTTTTATTGACGTTGAGGCACAATCCATACTGAAGGCTGTGTTCTTTGATCTTCATCAGTAAATGTTTCAAATCCTCTTCACTTTCAGCAAGCAGGGTTGTGTCATCTGCATAACGCAGGTTTTTAATGAGTCTTCCCCCAATCCTAATGCCATGTTCTTCTTCATAAAGTCCAGATGATTTGTTCAGCATAGAGATTGAAGAGGTATAGTGAAAGGGGCAGAATTTGTATATAGAATCGTCACTTTCTTAAAAGAAGGGGAACAGAAGCACTTCTATCCTTCTGTCCTGAACCCAGCTCAGGCTCAACCCTGCTGTGCTGTGGGTGTAATGGGAGGGTGACCCCCTGAGGGTCTGGTCCCATGGTGGTTTGTGGAGATGGGGTGGGTCCTCTAAGAACTGAGCCTCAGGCAAGGAACTGGGACATGAGTGCCCTCAGGAAGGATTAATGTTGGTCTCTTGGAGTGAATGAGTTCTCTTGAGAATGGGTTGTGGTAAATGAAGACACCCTCTGCAGCCCCCTCTGCATGCAGCGCATTTCCATTCTGTTTTTCCACCATGTTATGACATGGATGGCCACAGCCCTCTCCAGGATGCAGGCACCATGCCATTTGAAACTTCCAGCCACCAGAATCATGAGCCAAATAGATCTCTTAACTTTATAGCAGGGCTTCAAACCTGCAAAAATTTGGGTTCAGGTGTGGGTGTGAGTTCAGTGTGAAAATTTAGAGGGTTCAGGTTTGGTTCAGCTTCTAGTTTAAATGTTATATGTAGATAGCAGGGCTTCACACTGAACCTGGACCCAAAACTTGAACCTGGACCCGAACCCTAAACCGTTTCAGTTCAAACATTAAAAAAAAAAAAAAAAAAAAAAAAAAATTCAGATCTCTAATCTGAACTGGAACCTGCACCTGAACCCAGTTTGGGCTCAGCTTTTAATTTTTTTTAATCATTTGTTGTTGTTGTTAGGCACTATCGAGTTGAGTCCAGCTCATAGCGACCCTATGTACAGCAGAAAAAAACACTCCCCAATTCTGTGCCAGGCACATGATCTTATTTATGTTTAAGCCCATTGTTGCAGACACTGTGTTAATCCATCTGGTGGAGAGTTTTCATTTTTTTTCATTGACCTGCCACTCTCCCAAACATGATGTCCCTCTTCAGGGGGATTGCTCCCTCCTAACTACATGCCCAAAATTTAAAAAACTGAGGGAAAAACTTTGGGAAAAAATTGTCTGTCTACACACAGGATTAAAATTTTAAACCTGACTCTGAACCGAACACTCTAAATTTTAAAAAATTCAAGCTACACTTAAACCTGAACCCAATTTTTTGTGGCTTTCAAGCCCTGCCTTATAAGTTACTCAGCCTCAGGTATTCTGTTATAGCAAAAGAAACTGGACAAAGAAAAACTCTGAGTATGGATAAATTCTATGGAAGATAATTGCTGTATCATGAGCAGGAGAAAAGGCAGCATACTCTAAACAAATGTGTAATATTGAACTTATTGGTTGAATAGAATGCCATTTGCCTGTAAACATTATAGTTGGTAGGGGAATAAGACTGTACCTATTTTTAAAGCAATTTGTTTTCTTGATTAAATTTGCCTTGTGGTTTCCATTTTAATAGGATTGTTGCGACCATTTGCTATTGATATTCATATACTTAAAATTTTTTAACCATCGCATTTAAAGAAATGGCCATCTTAGATTCAGCTAAGAGCTGTTACTGTTGTCTGTTAAGGTTGATGAGCCACTGGAACTGGTGCAGTGAACATGTCTTTATGTGTCTTTATGTAGCTCCATCTTCTAACTGCTGATGGGAGAAGACAGAACTCATATGATCAGGGTCTAGATTTAGGAACAGGACTCTCCTCTTCTTACCAAGGTTCAGCAGCCTCCTTCTATTTTTAGCAAAGAGGATTAGTGCTGCTTTTCAGGATTGTGAGCCCCAGCAGCATTAAGCCCAGATGCTCTGATAGAGTGGTGGTAGCAAAGGGGATGCTAGCCTTTGACCTGTAGCCCTAGCTGTGCCCAGAGTGGTCATTGTGGGATACCACCTATATCAGATGCAGTTAAGGATTATATATAGAGAGAGCCAAAATATTTCCTGATGGAAAACCTTTTTCCTCTCCTAGGTACTACAGTTTAAATGTTAATGAATATATATGTTGAAATGAAGATGAGAGGTCTAAGTATCATTTACACTGCAATCATCTGTCCTGATTTACTTACCAGACCCATATTTACATTTTACTATAAGTCTCACATAAATTATGTTGTTGTTGTTGTTAGGTGCCGTCGAGTCGGTATCCTACTTATAGTGACCCTCATAGGCTTTTCAATGCTGACTGTTTCCGGATTGCCTTGGGAGTGGATTGCCAGGCCCTTCTCCCATTTTTGCGGTGCTGGGAATTGAACTCGGGACCTCAGAGACTGCAGCACAGCGCTCTACCAACTGAGCCAAATCCCAACCCCCACATAAATTATAAAATCTGTTTAATCTAAATTTTATGTTTAACTAGTAAACTGGTATGCAATTACATTTTTAATTAGGTAAGTAGTTTATATTATGACCTTGATATTCTTTCTTTTCTTACATCTTTACCCTATTAATAGGCTAAAACAGTTGATGTCAAGAAATTTCACAAATTCACTTAGTATATATAATTTTAAAGCAATGACAACATTATTCTTATTTTGATAATTGATGCCTTATAGAATTAAAAATTGGCAGTGCTACAAATCTATACTCATTAAATTTACATTATTAAGAAGTCATACTCATTTGCATTTCCTACAGCTCTATTTGACCAAATGAATTATAAATTACAATTTGGATTTTTTTTTTTTTTTTTTTTTTTTTTGTGGTACTGGGGGTTGAACCCAGGGTCTCACGCCTGCATGCTCTGCAAGTGCTGGACCACTGAGCTGCGCCCCCAACCCATTTTTTTTTACTTTTTGAGACAGGGTCTTGCTAAATTACGCAGACTGCCTCTGGTCTCGAATTTGTGATCCTCCCGCCTCTGCCTCCCGAGCCGCTGGGATTACAGCGGCCTGCTGGATTTTTTTTTTTTAAGAATCTCAGAAGAGAGATTAAGTATTTCCTGTCATAGGAAAAACTGTCTCAAAGTTCTACATCATTCAGAATTAGCTAAAATGAGTATTTTGCATGATTCAAGTTCAAGTTTGTGTCTCTTTCAAACATTCCTTTTGCTTAGGCTTCCTCTTCTGCATTCATTTTACACACACTGGCTTAGTGACCTGAGTCCTTAGCAGATTAACAGCAGGAACTGTTGTCTGACAGCCTGCTGCCGACGTCTCCCGTGTGTGCTGTGAAAGGCTTTGTGAGAAATCAAGCTCACTGTTTTTGCTGGCCAAGAAGAAACACGCTTCACTGGAAAGCGATTATCTACCACGGTGCACAACTCTGAGCACAAAAGTCTGACTTCAAACACAGGCTTAAATCGCTGCAACAAATGAAGGCAGAAACTGACTATGGCTGAAGGAAAAAGGCATCCTTACAAAAAAGGTCCAGGGGCTTAATGTATAGCAAGGGACTTTTGTCGTGTGTGTGCTGGAGGTATTTGTGCAGTGAATCTCAGTCAAAACACAGGGATGACTCTAAGGCATTCAAATGATTCATCACAATTTTGGCAGTGTGATGTGCCATGTACACAATGATTTATGCCTCTTATGTTTTGCCCTAAGATGTACCAAAAGGTGCCAATATACCCAGTGTGTATTTAAAACCCATTTCGTGTGTGCATGTTTCTAAAAGAAAATTGAATGTATAATTGAATCATTGATGATAATACTATTATTAAATAATTTTCTAGTTTTACTTACACAGTGAGTATGGATTTATTTTTCACAAGAGTAATGGGGCAGTTTGTGTTCTGTGATTTTACTTCAGAAGAAGTGGACTTACAATAATAAGTCACTCTGTACACTAAATTTCAGGATGAAAAATTTGACCAGGGTCTTTATCAAAAAGGCCTTGTAATAATTACTGGCATTTATTGTTTATTGCTTCCCATGAGCTAGATAATGTGCTTTCCAGTGTTTTACCTTATTTCATGCAATAATCCTCCGAATGAGTACTAAAAGTATTTCCATTTTATAATGAGGGCAGTGAAGCCCAGAGTGGATGAGTAACATCTCTAACAGCACATAACTAGTTAGTGAAGCCCTGAGAGGCTGAATAATTTCTTTAGCAGGACACACCTAGTTAGTTGTGGAACCAGGGCCCAGCCTTGGGACTGTCTAATAACCCACATTAAGAATAGTAGGAACAAACATGTGACAGGTGGAAATGTCCATTTTAAAGGTGTTTCTGTAAAGCTAGGTGAATTCTAACTTCTAGATAATTTAGATATAGAAATAAATCACAGGTTCACTATTTTGTTTTAAAAACTTATCAGGACCAGGAAACAGTTCCATATTCCTGTTTTAACAGAACACTCCAGGTGGTCATTTCTAGTTTAATTGAGCAAGAATATGGTAGAATAATTATTGATTGATTGATAAATGTTTGAAAGGCAGAACCTTCCTGGTTTTCTGAAAAGCTAATTACCCATGGAATTTTTTAAAAAGCTGGCAATACATGTGGCTTCTAGAAATTTGATCTCTGCCTCTCATGTCAGCCCTTTATGAATATGATGCTTGGACCACACTTTGGACTAGGGCATAGGCTGGAAGATCCCATTAAGTCCTGCCCCTATAGGAATGGATTCTGACAGAAGTGATGTGGATAATGGACTTTCTGCTCTGCTTATTCAACTTGGCATTGAGTGTATACTTGAGACAGAAAACATCAAATGGCAGTAGATGCATACAGGGCAGCTGGTGCCACTCCTTGCTTCCTGGGGCTCCAGCTCTTTCTAGAGATTTTATGAATTCTGTTATCCCAGACAAACACCATCATCTTCTGTTCCTGAATTTGACCATGGTATTTTTCCAATATAAGTTAAAAAATAAACTCCCTCTCCACTTAAATTTCATGGCAGACAATTTTAGAATGTTTTTCTGTTAAAAAAAAAAAAAGATAGAAAAAAAGAAAAGTCCAGTGAAAGAAGATTTACACAGAGTCCAAATGTCAGGTTGGGACTCACGCTCTGGTGCACATAGTTTGGTAAGCTCTTCATGGGCTCCTGAACTCGAGGAAAGTGGTACTGCAGTTATTTAGAAGTAAAGAGAAATCCAACCAACCCTAGCAATGAACAAAACGGGAGAGCATTCAGTGAGGAAATATGCAATTAGGGAAGGAAGCCTGAGGGGGGAAAAAAAGTGCTGGCATTTTGCTCAAAATTAATCCAAGATAATGTGGGAAGAAATTCTTTCTTTGAATCCACACCAGCAAACACCTAGGAGGCACGTACATTTTTTGCCTGTTTATCAGGGCAGCAGAAAGGATAAACTATTTCTTGTCCTCAGGGAGCAGAAATATAAATTCACAAAATAGGTACTACAATCATGGGAGAACACAATTTCCAAAGGAAAATCTGCAGTCCACTTGAAGGATCTCCATTACAGAAAGAATGAGGTCCTTGTGTTGTTGAGACTCTCTCTGGATTCAAAATAGATGAAATAAGGGCATGAAAGTTTCTTGAAAGTTCTCAGTATCATCACTGTACATATTTCTTGTGTTAACCTGAGTAGTTTAAGCTCAAGCCAGTATGTTGTGTTGTTGTTGTTGTTGTTGTTGTTGTTGTTGTTGTTGTTGTTGTTAGGTGCTGTTGAGTTGGGTCCAACTCATAGTGACTCTAAGTACAAAAGAACAAAACACTCCCCATCCCTGTGCCATGCCCAGCACTAAGTCAGTGCTTCTCTGCTGTTCATAGGGTTTTCAGTGGCTGATTGTTTTGGGATTTTTGGGGGAGTGGATTACCAATTCCTTCTCCATAGCCTTGCAGCATCTGGTGTCCCCAGGAAGCCTCCCATCCAAGGACTAACTAGGCCAACCCTGTTTAGCTTCTGAGATCAGGTGGGATTGGATACCAGGATGTTGTTGTTAGGTGCTGTGGAGTCGGTATCCGATTCATAGGCACCCTGCATACAACAGGGAAAACACTATTGTCAGTGCTTCTCTGCTGTTCATAGGGTTTTCAATGGCGGATTGATTTTTGGAAGTGGGTTGCCAGGTCCATTTCCCAAGCCTACAGCACTTGGTGTTCCCAGGCGGTTTCCCATCCAAGTACTAACCAGGCCCGACCCTATGCTTAGTGTCCAAGTTCTGACGAGATCGCATGCCACAGGGCTACAGCTGCAGGCCAAAGCCAGTATAGGAGGAGGTTTTTTCTATTTCTTTTTGTCAGTGGTATCGGGAGATTGAACCCAGGGCATCACTGAGCTATACCCTCAGCCCTTTTTTCAGTTTTTATTTTGAGACTGAGTCTCACTAAGTTATGGCAGGCTGCCTCTGGCCTCAAACTTGTGATCCTCCTGCATCAGCCTCCCAAGTCACTGGGATTACAGGTGTGCACCACTGCTCCTGCCTTTTTGTTTTGTTTTGTTTTGTTGTTTTTAATATGGTCGCACACACGTAAATTCTGAGGGTCTCTGAGCATAGGCACTATACCTAATACAGGCCCCATCACCTTCCTGAGAAGTAGGCACTGAGGATCAGCTCCTACTCTCAGGACAACAGGCAAAACTTGTTCTTCCTCATTTTCATCAGGATCATGCAGTCTCAAATAGATGGCTGTAACCCAGCCTCTGAGGTTAAAGATGATATTTGACTTGACACATTTCTCCAATTTCAGCTCTTAGCCTTTTCTGGAAGGAAAGTTCACATAGGCTGACTACTGGCTTTGTGAGTCTGAAGAAATAAAGCAGATTCTCTTGTGGTCTTGTGCTGAAAATGAGTACAATTTCGTGATCCTGCCTTTGCACTCATTATCTTAAGGTCAGATCAAGAAATGACTTTTAGGGGCTCAAAGACGGAGAAAATGGTCATCTCAGAGAAGTCACTACAGAGGGTAGCTGTCTCCACTGTGGTCCTCCCCTGAGTCCAGTGCTGGGTGTTTGTGCCTGTCATTCAGTCACTATGAGGGAAGATGTTAATGCTTAATTAGAACAGAGACTAAGACATTGCTTATCCTGTCAGGGGTCGTACATTAGTCATGTAGCAGGATCTTGAGTAAAAATCTTTATTTTAGGGCCCAGGATGGAGCTCAGTGGTAGAGCAGTTGCCTAGCATGCATGAGGCCCTGGGTTAGATTCCCAAACCCAGGGGCAGGGGAGTCCATGTTTCAGCTATGCAAAGGAGATGTTAAAAAAAAAACCCAGCAAACTTTAAAACATTTCTTGTTTTCATATATCTATTTCATTCTTCGTCTTATGGGCAAATTAGTATTTTGTTGTTTTTTTAACTGGATAGACTATTTCTCATTTGTATCATTTTATTACAGCATTTGGGTTGTTTGTCACTTCTTGAGAACTTCCATTTCTTAAAAATATTGTGGGAAATGATGACTTAAGATTTTAAACATGAGTGCATAGGTGAATCAATTTTTTCCTAATGCATCTTTAAACATTGGCCCAAGAGACCTAAAAGAAACTGGATTGGGCTTCCATTAAACCTGAAAAAGTTAAGCATTTTCTTACAAAAGAGTAAATGGCTGTAGAGTCCTCATATTTAAGAAATTTTAAGTTATGAACATAATTTAACTTCTGTATCTTTCAACTACGCCTGCATATCTCCCTTGGAAGTGTTAAAAAATGCAGGTCTTGGGCCCAATTTTAGAAATTCTGATTTACTGACGTGAGAAGAGTCCTGGGCACTGGCACATTTTAAGTGCTTCCAGGTCCCTTGTTAAAAAGTAGTATTTTAAATTATTGCCTCTCTGTCATTGGTTGTGATATGCTAGTGAGAAAAAAAATGTATATAAATCTTCACCAGGTGACTGTTGTAATCTCTTCATGACATTTGACCACTATGTGTAAAAGATAAAATACAGGAGGCATGGGGCTGCTGCAGATATCTACAGTCAGGGCATAAGGTATGTGTGCAGAGACAGCTGTGATATAGGCCGAATAGGGAAAGTCCCCTTTGAAAGCCAGAAATATGAAGTGCTATTAAGTCCTAAGGAAAGAGAAAAGCCATGTGGCTGGAAGAATAGGAAATGTTTTCCAGAAGTGGCTTCTAAGAAGCCTTTAGAAAGATGAGTGGTTCTTGGCAAGCAAACATCCAGACAGAAAATCTTGGGACATTCAGAGCATCAATACAGGTAACACTTGAAATGGGTTGGAACCTGTCCAACCAGTTTAAATCTTTCCGTTTGTAGTGATAGGGTTATGTTAGGTGCCATCAAGTCAGGTCCAACTCATAGCAACTCTATGTACATCAGAACAAAACACTCTCTGACACTGTGCCATGCCTAGCTCTATGTCACTGCTTCTCTGCTATGCATAGGGTTTTCCATGGCTGATTGTTTTGGGATTGTTTTGGGCTGTCAGGTCCTTCTCCCATTTTTGTGGTCCTAGAGATCAAACCCAGGGCTTCAGAGAGCACAGAGTAAGCACGCTACCAACTGAGCTAAAGCTTGATATGTAGCGAGAATAGAAAACAAAAATACCTCTCTGGTGAGTCTGGATGATCCTGGAGTGTCGATTTATTGTCTTGAAAATGGAGAAAGGAAAAGAAGTGAGCATTTTTGCTGACTTTCATAGTCAAACCCTATCATGGGGTAAACAAATACTTCTGACAAAGAGGACTACCTCTTTATAAACATACTCCAGCTAAAAATGAGGAAGGAATGGTTAGGATGCAGATATCACTGTTTTGGAACCTGGAATGAATGGATCTGGGGCAGTGATCATCAGGGACTGCTAATATCACAAAGAAGACAAGCAGCCACTTTGTGCCTCCTGATGAAATTACCCAGCATTGCTTTTGGAAAACAGTCAAGCCACAATCTCCCTAAGCCTGTAGGTTTAACTACCAATATTCAGGAAATACAGGAGACAGGAGGGACCCCGTTTGTTAAATTATACCATGGAGATGCAAATAACAAAGTCTAGACTGAGGGAACTGTACAGGCAAATGACCTGCTTTCTTAGGCATTAATTTGAGAGGGAAAACCATGGTTAGTGGAAGGAAAACTTGCAGATTAAGTTTTCATTTTCCTGAAAAAAAAATTAAGTTTTCTTAACTTATGATAAAAGAAAATCACTTGAAGTATAAATTTATCTCTTTAATCTTTTGCAGTAGTTAATAAGTCATTTTATTAACAATTTAAAATAAGAGATTATGTACTTTTTTGCCAGTATTTCTTTCTTAAGTATATATACTATTTTTAGCAGTTTTAGATTTATAGAAAAATTGAGCAAAAGGTACAGAGAGTTCTCATATATCACTTCTCACCCCTCATTTTCCCTTTTTTTAGTATTTTACATTAATATCATATTAGTTACAATTGATGAGCCAATATTGACATATTATTAATTAAAGCTTACATTAGGGTTCAATCTTGGCATTGTGCATTCTATAGGTTTTGACAAAGTATAATGTTGTGTATCCATTATAATATTCACTGCCCTGAAAATCCCCTGCCTTTCCCTATTCATCCCTCCCTCCTCACTAACCCCCAGCAACCACTATTCTAGAATACCAGATAATTGGAATCATATAGTACACAGGCTTTTCAGATTGGCTTCTTCTTGGCTTAGCCAAATGAATTTAAGGTTCTTTCATGTCTTGAGAGCTCATTATTTATCATTGAATAATATTCCTTTTTCTGGATATACTACAGTTTATGACTCCATTCACCTTTTGAAGAAGATCCTAGCTATGTCTATGTTCTGACAATTTATGAATAAAACAGCTATAAGTATGTATATGCAAATTTTTGCATAAATATCAGTTTTCATCTCATTTAGGTAAATACTAGGGAGCAAAATTTCTGTGAAGAATATGTTTAATTTTATAAGAAACCACCAAACTGTCTACCAAAGTATCTGTAACATTTTGTATTCCTACCAGCAATGAATGAGCGTTCCTGTCGCTCCACATCCTTGCTGGCATTTGTTGTTGTCAGAGTTTTAGATTTAAGCCATTCTAGTAGGCTTAGTAGTGTTTTAATCTTCAGTTCCTTACTGACATACAATGTTGAGCAGCTGTTCATCTGCCTTTTCCATCTGTATAGCTTGTGTGGTACATTATCAGTTCAGATATTTTGCCCATTTTTCATGGTTGTTTTCTTACTATGGAATTTTAAGAGCTCATGGTATATTTCGGATACCAGTCTTTTCTAAGATGCTCCCAGTTATAGCTTATCTTTTCATTCTCATTATTCATTCATCCTCCTAACACCTAATGCCATTTGCTAATTAAGAATGAAACTTGTTTAAATTGCTTGAGGATGTGCTATTTTATGGATATTTAAAGCCCTTTGGGTTATTGGGCTGTAATATCTCCATTTACTCTATCAGAAACAGAAGCACAATTTGCCAGGGATAAATTTCAGGAATTAGGCTGGCCACCATTGGCTAGTCTCTACAGGAAAGTAAAACCATCTTTTCAAGATGATATCACAGTAAATGGAGTATGTGAACTGGGAATGTGTTTGCATCAAAGGTAACAACTGACAAGTCTACAGTACTAAAAACTCTTAGTCTTCACTGTTGTTGTTAGGTGCCATCAGGTCAGGTCCGAGTCATAGCGACCCTCTGTACAATGGATTGAAACACTACCTGGCACTGTGCCAGGCACACAATCTTTTTTATGTTAATACTCATTGTTGCAGCCACTGTGTCTATCCATCTAGGAAAGGGTCTTCCTTTTTTTGTTGCCCTGCCACTCTCCCAAACATGATGTCATTCTCCGGGGATTGGTCCCTCCTGACAATATGTACAAAATATGTAAGATGCAGTCAAGCCATCCTTGCTTCAAAGGAGCACTCTGGTTGTGCTTCTTCTAGGACAGAACTGTTGGTTCTTTTGGCAGTCAATGGTATACTCAATATTCATCTCCACCATCATAATTCAGAAGATTCAATTCTTCTCCCGTCTCCCTTATTTAGTGTCCAGCTTTCACAACTGTATGATGTGACTGAAAATACCAGGCATGAGTCAGGTGCACCTTCTTTTCCAAAGTGACATCTTTACTTTTCAACACCCTAAACAGTTCTTCCCCTGCAGCTTTTCCCAATTAGCTAGATTATCCCATAATTTAGGATACTTGTGTCAATGTTTTTATTTACTCAATTTTTGACTCACCATGGCTGTTTATACCCATATCTAATGACAGTAAGGCACCTAAATTTGATCACTTAATGAACAGAATGTCTCTGAAAACCATAATATTTAATGTAATTTCTCCAACATTTGCAGTCTGCTTATTGATCTTTAGTCACATGTGGAAGGTTATTATCTGCGAGTATGTGCAGATGTCAACAAGTAGAAATTCTTGAATTGAAAAATTGAATAATGTGCCAAGAGAAAAAAAATCTGAGTTACAAAAATCGAGAATCTTTTAGAGTGGAGATCACAGAAGGGTTCCAGTCCAGGTCTGGAAAACAGGTTTCAAGTCACATCCCAACTCCACCCATCAGCGCCATCTTTCTCATCAAAGTGTCCAGAACAGTTCTAAAGCCCCACTGGGGTCTCCAGAGAGTCTTCCACCTTTGCTCAAGGGCGAGAAAATGGAGACCCAGGTAACTTATTGTCC
The DNA here is from genome assembly GCA_007922755.1 of Pedetes capensis. Classification (NCBI taxonomy): domain Eukaryota; kingdom Metazoa; phylum Chordata; class Mammalia; order Rodentia; family Pedetidae; genus Pedetes; species Pedetes capensis. Next base: position 116,505 of record VMDO01002879.1, on the reverse strand, counting down.
TTTTCCAATGTCACCCAGCTAGCTGATAGCTATGCTGACATTTAGCAGGCAGGAATGTCATCGTTTCCAGCTCACATGACCATCTACAGTATTTTCTAGACTGGTCCGGGTTCGTGGGGCCAGGAAAAACAACTCCCTGTGAGGAATGGAATCTATGTTTGTGTCTTAAAAACTGTAATGTTCAAAATATGTTTAAAATATCTAGTAAGGAAAGATGTAGTCTATTCTAGAAAGAGCTGAGTCATTAATAAAAATCAAATTGTGAGAAAACAAGAAAGGTGGGTGTCAGTCAGCACATCAGTCTCCTGGAGCTAATCCATGTCACCTGTTAAGCAGAAGAAAGCAAGCATGGGAAGACATCCGGCTAGAACAGCATGAGCAGGGCTGCCTGTGGTATATTCAGGAATGCTTCTGCCTCAGAAAGCTAACTCTCATCTGTTGGGTCAGAAGATACAGGATGCACAGAATCAAACAAATCTTAGAACCCTGAAGTTTTTGTGTTTGCACTTTTGTCGTTTACTCATTGAGAAAGTACTTGGCTAGTCACTGATGTGTGTGGGGGGGTATAAATAATGTGGTGTAGCTAAAGCAATTATGTAGTAAGTAGGTAATTGATATCTAAAGAAAGAACAAGACACGTAATATGAACAGTGCTTATTGGCCCCACCTCAGCAGGAATTGTACACGTGGTCCTGTAGAAAGCATTCATTGTAATAGGTTCTACTTGTCATTCTACCATTTTTTCCTCCCTTTGTTAGTAAATGATGATAGGCTACAGAGTAGTACAGCAATGGCTTTTTTCATTATGCATCCTTTACATCACTCTGGCAACACTTTCATCAACCCACAAAGTTTATGGAGCCTCATGGCTAGTTTGTAGTTAAACTCTGATAATTATTTGAGTTATTGTCCCCAATTTTCCAACATATTCATGAAGTTGTGCTGTTTACATTGAAACTGACCACTCCCCTTTCAGCCCTCCTCATTGACCCTCCTCCCCATCCCATCTTCTCCAGTCATTCCACCATTTCTTACCCTCTGGGCTGTAATAATGTCTGGCATTCATAGAATATGTTGGGTGTACTGCCACTGGACCAAGTTTGAATGCATTATTTTAATGTCAGCCATTCCAAAGAAGTAGGTAACATCACTCCCATTTTACAGAGGGAAAAACTGAGGCTTACATAGCTATAAGGAACGTCCTAAAGATTCAAACCCAGGTTTCATCTGATTCTAAACCCAGTCCCCAGAGCCATGAACATAATTCTACCCTTCTCATCCGACTTCTCTGCATCTATGTTTTTAGCTATAAATAGGAGATAATACCAAGACAATCATTGGAAGAATCAATATTTAATGCAAGCTTTACAATTTGTCAAGCATTATTTGGAAATAATATGCCATTATTTACAAATGAAAGATTTATACCAGCAACAGCATTTTATTGTTTTACCAAAGTAATTTATTTTAATACCTCATGGAACTGGTTTTTTCAAATGCATCATTGAATATTTAGCTAGCTGTAATTTAGACTTTACTCCTCTATCATCAATTTATACTTTTTCCTAAATAGTTATGCTTAAGGGGATTGAGTAATTAACTTTCACCATAATTATAGTAATATACACCACTTACAGGTTTTTTGGAAGCTTTTTATTTTAGCATGAACATAGTTTATAAATTTTCACATATGATTAATACATTAAATCTTAAAGACAAATATGCTTGATGTGTTAGATGTAAAATATTAGTACTACAGAGACCAAAAATAAGTTATTTAGCTTAATTGTTGCTAGTTAATCTATTGCAGACTTCAAAGCCATGTTTAAAGACCTTTGAAGCATTAGATGAAAATATAATATTAATGTATCACAATAAATTAAGCTGATGGATTTTTCTTCTAGGAGATTACTTCTTTCCGTATCTCCACAGTACTGCTTGATAGTCTAAAATATAACACACATATGTTTCATATATTTATACAGAATAAGTTGTTGTTGTTGTTGTTGTTAGGTGCTGTCGAGTCGGTGTCCAACTCATAGCGACCCTCATAGGGTTTTCAATGGCTGACTGTTTCGGGATTGCCTTGGGAGTGGATTGCCAGGTCCTTCTCCCATTTATGCGGTGCTGGGAATTGAACTCAGGACCTCAGAGACTGCAGTGCAGCGCTCTACCAACTGAGCTAAATCCCAGCCCCACAGAATAAGTAAAATCTTTAATTTTAATGAAGGTTTTGTTAAGTAGAAGTCATTGTTCTCAAAGAAATTAAGAGAATTTTGAATACCATAGTACAAGACTGGAATTTGTGGCAAAAAAAAAAAAAGACTTAATGAGCATAGTTTAATAGACTTTAGAAAATGACCCTTAGACTTTCTGAGTAAGGAATGGAATGAATAGAGATTTTAAGAAGGAGTCTGCATATGACAAGAAACAGAGCTGGTTTTTCTTAGGCATGGAATCTTAAAACACAGGGAATGGAATCAGAGCATCCTGTAATGGCTTTTGGTGGTCCTGAATTCACTTTTATGACCTGTATTATATTTCACAAAATATTTGAGGCTTCTGAGTACCACATTATTTTTCCATCTTCTGTTTAGGGATCATCCCCTATTCTAATCAGTGCTTGTTACTCAAAGGTGCTACTGACATTTAGCCTTTTCTCTTCCCTCTTTTCCTCTCCCCTCCTCTCCCTCTCCTCCCTTCTCCTCCCCTCTTTGCCTCTCCCCTCTTCTCCTCTCATCCTTCCCATTTATTTTTGTTTGAAACAGTGTCTCACTATTTAGCCCAGGTTTGAACTCACTGTGTAGCCCAGACTGGCCTCAACTCATGATCCTCCTGCCTGAGCCTCCTGAGTTCTGAAATTAAAGGCAGGCACTACCATGCCCAGCTTAACATTTGATTTTGTTTGTTTATATATAAGGGTGGCTTTTATAGGTTCAGCCCCACCCCTGCTTTTTTTTTGTTTTAGTTTTTCTACTAAACAGAGGATGATGAAGTGACCACACATGTCAGTCACTTACCAAACAGTTGCAGCATGCAGCATTTTAAGCTTTACCCAGTTTTATTTGCAGGAATGGGAGAACGTGTGTGTGTGTGTGTGTGTGTGTGTGTGTGTGTGTGTGTGTGTGTGTGTTGACTTCCTTTTTGGTTCTGTTTCCATAGAAACGCTCCAGAGGACAAGTGCTATTTGATAAAGTGTGTGAACACCTGAACCTGCTAGAAAAAGACTACTTTGGTCTCACGTATCGAGATGCTGAAAACCAGAAGGTGAGAGAGCAAACATAAAGGGAACTGTACAGTTGGGACTGTTCCTTCTGTGCAAAAGTGACCTGAGACTGAATGGATGGATTGTTTTTCCCAGCCACCCTACATGCTCACACTTATGACCTTGAGTCCCTAAACACTGGTATTCAGCCTTTTTCTTCATGAAGGAAATCCTTGACAGCTTGCTTTATCCTTGAATATTTTGAAAAGGGTAAGTCAGGCCTCTGTATCATCCTTGAATTATTTATAGTTCCAGGAGAGTAGTTTATATGGTGCCCTTTGTATAATATAGCTCAGCAGATAATTTGAGCCCATAAAAATATAATATTTTGATCCTTAATGTATCCATACCCCAAAAACACCTTAAAATATCCATACCCCAAAATTCTATGACAATATTATGATTGGGCCATCAACCATCAGAGTGGTTCACCATTGGAGCTGCTGTCCCGTTCTTAGCTCATCTTCTTATACTTTGATTTTCTTACCAAATGACAATATGATATAGGTTCTTTGCTGACCTGACACCTGTCATAGGTATTTACTGTTTAGAGCAATACCTTTGTAGATGTTTATATCTGAGTAATGGTGTCTGCTCAGAGCTTTACCCAACAACTAAGAAGTAGGGAAGAGGAAATTTCTCCCAGTGGATTGGTGGTAACAACTGAGTGATAGAAGTTTTGTTCGTTGTTGTTGTTGTTGTAAGGTGCCATCAAGTTGTGTTTGACTCACAGCCACCCTCATGGGGTTTTCAATGGCCGATTGTTTCAGGATTGCCTCAGGAGTGGATTGCCACATCCTTCTCCCATTTTTGCGGTTGCTGAGAATCAAACTCTCAACCTCAGAGACTACAGAGCTGCACTCTACCAACTGAGCTAAATCTAAGCCCCGTTTTGTTCATAGATGTTACTTAACTTTGGTATTGGGCCCCAAGTCAGGCTTTTCCTACTGAAATTACTGGACACCGTCCAACTTCATTGCTAAACATCTGGTTTTTCCTAATAGGAAAGTCACAAATCTCAAGCAATGTGTTCATTCATTAGGAAAGTTTTAGGTAGATGTCTAAGAATCTATAATCATAGAGATCACTAAAGTAGAAGTGAATGGCTAGGATATCCATGTCATGTGGAACGGGGACCAGAGAGGGGAGGGTCTGAGGTGCAGGGACCAGATGTGGAGGAGGGACTGCTTGCTCACTTGGTGTACATTTAGGGCATGTCTGTACTAACCAACATTAGGTCATTTTTATTTTTCTCTGACTCAAATCTAAAATGTCATTTCCTTTTCAGAATTGGTTGGACCCTGCTAAGGAAATTAAAAAACAGATTCGAAGTAAGTTATTTTGGATTATTTTATGTGGGAAGGTGAAAATTTTTAGAGAGCAGGGTTGTCTGGATTGGAATGTGAATACAAAGGGGTTTTTTTTTTATGATAGCTTATGAGCTCAAATTTGATCTAGCACATTGATTTTGCTCAGGTAGGATCCATTTTTTTTTTTGTTGCTGTTATCACAACTTAGAAATTAAAATGACTTTAACACCCGACCTATTTCCTTCCTTTACATAGATATGAAACATGATTTAATCAAGTGATGCACTGATTGGCAGTTAATCATTAAAAGTTCCAAGGTTAATTATTAATGTTGTATTAAATCGAACTGCCACAAACATATAAAAGCTAAGATAAAAGTAATAGCCATTTGGTAGCTTAAAAACAGGGGTGTGTAAATCAGTGGTAAAATACCTGCCTAGCATGCTTCAGACCCTGGGTTCAATCCCCAGGCCTTGGGGGAAAAAAGAAGAGAAAAGAAAGGTAAAAAAGGATAACAGATCAAGCTGAGTTTTATTATCTGGTGACAACCTCTTTTGCTCCCTAAAAGCAAATCGAGTTAAGAAATGTATACTTCTGAATGGACAAAATTCCATGAGCAACTCATGACATTGAAATGAAGGAACTAATAAGTATTAAACAAGTTGCTAAATCTAGTGATTAAATGAAAAGTAAAAGATGTCATTTTCCACCTGTTTAGATTAACAAAGATTTTAAAAGCTTAATAAGTTTAATGAGAAACTACACTGACAAGTATATACCTATTGGTAGAAATATAAATTGATGCAAATCTTTAAGAGGCCAATTTGTTAATAGTTATTAAAATTTAAAATGTAATTACTCTGTGGCCTTTAATTTTACTTGAAGAAATTTTTGCAGCATATGTGTTGGAGAAAAGTGTATATACATGTATGCATGTGAAAGTTTATTATAATAGTGTTTGAAGTAGTAGAAAACCAGAAGAAACTTAAATAAAATGTCTTAGCTCTTTGGTTGTTGTTAGGTGCCACTGAGTTGGGTTGGACTCATAGTGACCCTGTGTACAACAGACGAAACACTCCTGGGCACTGTGCCATGCTCGGCTCTATTGTCAGTGTTTCTCTGCTGTTCTTAAGGTTTTCAATAGCCAATTGTTTTTTGGAAGTGGGCTACCAGGTCCTTCTCCCAAGCCTACAGCACCCGATATTCCCAGGCGGTCTGCCATCCAAGTACTAAGTAGCCCACCCTGCTTAGCTTCAGAGATCTGAAGGGACTGGATGCCACAAGGGTATGGCTGCAGGCCTAGCTCTTTTGTATCTATAACATAATCACATTTGTTTTTAAAAAGTTAAGCAGATAGCGCCATGCGTGGTGGTGCACGCCTGTAATCCCAGTGGCTCGGGAGGTGGAGTCGGGAGGATAGCAAGTTCGAGACCAGAGGTAGTCTGCATAACTTAGCAAGACCCTGTCTCAAAAAGTGAAAGAAAATGCACTGGGGGCACAGCTCAGTGGCCCAGCACTTGTAAAGCATGCAGGCGCAAGACCCTGGGTTCAACCCCCAGTACCGCAAAAAAAAAAAGTTAAGCAGATATAGATGTGTGGAAAGCTTATGGAAAGCATATTAACATACTAACAGTAATTACCTCTGGAAGTGGCATATGGTACAGGGAGTTGAGAAAGAGGAGTTGTTTTATTTTATTTTATTTTATTTACTTTTATCCTTCTCTACAGTTCTTTTACTACAAGCAGGAATAATCTTTATAACTTTAAACAACTACTTAACTTTTTTAAGTTTGTATTTTTATCATTAAAACCTAGATTCATTCTTCTAGACACCTAATTCTAGCTGCAGAATTTAAGATGAGTTTATTAAGAACATCAGACCACCTGTTGCCCCAGACATTCAGGAGGCGGAGGCAAGAGGATCATATGAATACAGGAGTTTGAGGCCAGGCTGGGAGACATAGCCAGACCCTGTCTCTTAAAAAATAAAAAATAAGAACCCTATTCCCACTTAAGTTTTCGAACAATTTACTACAAAAACAGAGAACAAATACTTCTTTGTTCCTTTGGAAGTCCTGATATATCACAATACCCCAGGAATTAGTATAACATAATTGGTAGCAAGCAGTTTGGAGTGGTAAAATACCAGATAATTTCCCCCAAAATGTTACTGTCCTTCTTGATATTAGAGTCTCCAGATTACTCATGCAATTAAACATCATTTACCATATTTTTCAGAGAAATTTAGGGTATCCACTGACCAGAGCATTGGAAATGAATCATTTTTATATAAATAGTTTAACTGAGATTGAAGACAGCAATTGCTACAGTTGTGATAAATAGGTTAAAAAGCACTGCTTTTTTTCTTGGTCTAGGGAATTCTAATAGAAATTTGAGATGATGAAAATATTCTAAGGATCGTTTTACTAAGTTATTTAAAAGCTATTGTCTTGAATATATATCATAGCATTTTATGTACCTAATATATTTGCCTAATTAATGAAATGCTGAACTCATTAATAATTGCAAAGCATTTTGAAAATATATACAATGTCCAAGGATAGCTCACAATGTTCTTACAAGGAAACCATATAACTATCTCATTTTCTTTCATATTATTAATAGAATTATCTTCCCCTTCACTTCCCACTTATGCTATCAACTGCCTTCTATAAGACAAAAACTGAAAGAACAATCAGAACATGAGATTTAAAGGACATTTTCATCATGCAGATTAGGCAGGGTCTGTGACTGTCACATAAAGAAAATCGACAGTCTGCAGAGGTTCTTTAAAGGCCAATTTGGTATCTTTTTTTTTAATCTGTATTCCTTATTGGGTTTTAGCCACTAAAATCCCCTCTTTCCACAAAATGTACATTCTACCAAAGCAGAGAGATGTTAGCATACATAATGTACTTGTTTGCCCCTACATCCTCCTAAACACAGATGATACAAAGATGCATCCATCTTTTTTCATGCCGTGGGTCCACAATATGCCTCTAGATCCCCTTTAGAGAATGGAAATAAAGCTCATTCAAACATTTTAAGTTCCAAATTTATGATGCATAGTAAATTCTGGAACTGAAGTGTTTATTCTTAGGATAACATTCTAATTCCAGTTATATTTGATACATGCCAGTTCTGAAAATCTCTAAATAAACTATATTTTGTGAATATAACTATAGTATACTTATGGTATACTAATTTTATGATATAGAATATATTATATATGGTAATTTTATGATGTAAATGCAGTCTATTTTTGAATTTGAAGACTTGGCAGGCATAGAAGAATAAAATTAGAATTGGTTCATAAGAAGGAACTCTCCTCAGTGCCACAGTTTTCTGTTTGTTATAAATTTACAATTTAAAATCCTACATGAGCATTATAGGAATATTCACTGTAGAGTCTTCAAGCTGCTTCACTTCCTGTTTCTCACCCAGCCCGTCTTCTGAGCAGCTGTGAGGTTGCAAACTCATGCATTGCATCACCATCTTCCCAGGTCATTGATTTCTACCACTTTCTTTACAGGGATACCTGCTTTACAAGGATAATCTGCCTTTCTCATTAATTTCTGGTTTTATGCCTCATTTCACTGACTTTTTTCCCCTCCTGATTGGCATGTAGATTGTATTATACTTTCCATACATTTTCCCATTGTTTCAAAACAATGCCCTGAGAAACTTTGTGATTGCTAGTGTTATAACCTTAGGAGTATGATTCCTTAGTAATAGTGATTTTCACTATGGTTCCCAAAGCCCACCTGTATTAGAACCATAAGGGAACTTATTAAAACCACAAGTTCTGCACCATATTCCAAATATCAGGAAGATAAATCTCCACAGTAGAGATTTGGAATTGTCATTTTTCACAAGCACTTCACATACTTTTTAGACCCCTAGTAGTTTGCAACTTGCTTTTCTAAAATGAGAATTTTTTATTGGAATGTGTTGCTTACTTATCCATTTCCAACTTAGAATTTTTACCCTGAGTTTATTATAAGATCGTTCAATTACATTGCACAACTGTTCATTTAAATCAAGACATATTCTGAAGTGCATGAAAATTGTAAAATTATAAAATGACAATAACTCCACTTCCCATAACTAATCTATTAGCTTTAATTCCACTTGCTTGGGGGAAACCCAGCTCTGGTTATGAGCCTTACTGTTGGCAAACATTAATGGAATTAATTTTAGTAGCGTGTGCAGAGGAATCCATAGGAATGCAAAAATTCAATCAGACTATTTTTAGAATAGCAAAAGGATTTTTTGAGAATAGTGGAAGAAAATAATCTCTAGAAATATATTTGATTGACAGATATTTTGTGGGTTATAATTCCTATATCTCATGTTTCAGTAATACTTTGAAAATGATATATAACCCAATAATATCTGATCCTATGCTAACTTGTTTATAGGGCACCTCAGGTAGGTAACACTGGGCAAGTGGAATCTTAAATGTGATGTAATTGGTAGTGTCAAGAACAAACTAGAAGGAATAAATGGATCTGGGTCATTTATGATAGACATCTTAGGAAACTGATGAAGGTAGGTATTACCACATATGCAAAAGAACATTGCAAAGAAAGGAGCTAAGGAACACAATACTGAGCCTTGTTTTTCAAATGTATTGGAAGGGCTGTAGAGCTAATGGAGTTTTAAGAAGTCATTTAATGATGGGAGAAGGGAGTGTTTGAAAGTTTTAAGAGAGTATTTGAAACATATGGGCTGTACTTTGAGGTCAAGAAGCTTGTGAGAGCAAGTCCATGGTATGAATGGAGGGCTCTCAATGGAAGCTAATGAGCCTTCAGGAAGTAGCCCATTTGGAAAACAAACAGGGCCTTGGCTGAGGAACCATCAGCCTGTTTATTGGGTGAGGGGAACAAATATAACCAGTGTCACACAGAAAAAGAATACCCAGGCTTCAGCAAGTGAACAAGATGACTAAGTTAAAGGAGGATCATATAGAATCAATATAGGAGAGAAGAAAAGGATTTTTGTGTTGATATTGATAAATCATTCATAATTAAGTATTCATGAAATATGGAGCTTGGTGTGTTTTTCAACTTTTTGTCACTGTGACAAAACATCTGAAAGAACAACTGAAAGGATGGAAGCTGCCTTCTTGCTAATGGTTTCAGAGGTTTCAGTCCATGGTTGCTTGGCCCAGTTGCTTTTAGGCCACAATAAATCATGGCAGGGAGAGAATGGGAGAGAAAAGCTGCTCACCTCACAGCAGCCAGGAAACAGAAAGAGAGCTCACCTTTATAATGAAGCTCATCCCTGAGTCCCATGAAGCTATGAATCCATGAATGGATTAATCCATTAATGAGCTCCGGGCCCTCATGATATAATCACCTCCCAAAGGGTCCACCTCTGAACACTACTGCATTGGGGACCATAACCTTCAACACTTGTGCTTTAAACATCCAAGCCATAATACTTAGTAAAGCTTAATGACTTATCACAAATATGTGTAGATAATGCACAGAGTAGGTGCCTGTGAGCTAACAGCTGGTTGACCCTTTCCCTGCTGAAGAGACCTTAACATTGGTGCTACAAGGTAAAGAAGGGCACAGTGTAGGGAAGATCCATCCAAGTCATGGGCTAAGGAGGTATAGAATTGGGTAACACACAGGAAATACATTCAGATACCTATTGCAACAAAAAATTTCCATGAGCAAGAAAAGAGTTTTCAACAGCCAACAGAGAAGCCCACTTATTAAGGCAGTATTCACTACAGCAAACCTTTCCCATGAAATAAAAACATATTGACTAGTCTCTGGACATTTTTTATAATGGGATTTGACTGGTAATAAGAAAGCAGAAGCCTGCAGCGGTAGCCCTGTGGCATCCGATCCCGTCAGATCTCGTAAGCTAAGCAGGGTCAGGCCTGGTTAGTACCTGGATGGGAGACCACCTGGGAACACCATAAGCTGTAGGCTTGGGAGAAGGACCTGGCAACCCCCTCCCAAAAATCAATTTGCCATTGAAAACCCTATGAACAGCAGAGAAGCACTGACAATAGTGTTTCCCCTGTTGTACAGAGGGTCGCTGTGAGTCGGATACCGACTCAACGGCCCCTAACAACAACAACAACAACAACAAAGCAGAAAGGACAAAGAAAGTGGGAATTATGTCTGTAGCGTTGGTATGTGAGCTATCCAGAAATTCATAGCAATAAATCTAGTCAATTCCAGACTTATCTGAAGGAGGATTATATATATCATTCACTTTTTCCTTTTCTTCCAGCAGCTTATCTTTGCTCCTGAGGAGAGGAAGTTTGGGCAATTTCCTTACTAATTAAAAGTGTCAGGAAAGGATTTGATTGAAGACAAGATTAGAAATTAGACGAGGTTTCAGACTTATCTATGGATTTCATTTAACAGAGACATCCTTGTTTTCCATTAATGATCAAAAGTTGCCTGGGTATTAATGCTTAGAGTTGAGACAGTTCTAGCTATCATTTAGAATCCTAAGTAGAAGTTTTCTAAGGTTTTATTCTGATTTTTTCCCCTGTCCTTACAGGTGGTGCTTGGCACTTTTCATTTAATGTGAAATTTTACCCACCAGACCCTGCCCAGCTATCTGAAGATATCACCAGGTATTTGAAAGTTGGCTATGAAAAAGGAAGGCATATTGGGAGAGCTGTATCTCTCTTAAGTGCTCCAGGGAAGAGCATGCTTGCATCTGGTGGCATGATAATCAGCTATACTCGAGTAGCAAACAAAAGACAACTGAATGAGCACAAACATCTGATGAGAAGATTGCCAGATCCTATCTGTTCACAGTTGAATCATTGGTGCTAAACTGATATTTCCGTCTGCCTGACCTTCATGGGAAAACATGCAGATTTGAAATCCTGTCATCCACCTACCATAGCCAAATTGGATGGGATTCAGCTCTAAATGATATAGTATCTCTGAGTACTCCTGCTTTAAAACTTAGAGTAAAAATATCTTTGGGTGCTATGCTTTGTATGTAACCAACCTGGTACTTTACAGCTGTTTAAAAAAATCACACATACCCATGCTGTTGTTGTTAGATGCTGTTGAGTCAGGTCCAACTCATAGTGACCCTATATACAGCAGAACGAAATGCTCTCTGATACTGTGCCAGGCACACAATCTTATTTATGTTTAAGCCCATTGTTGCAGACACTGTGTCAATCCATCTAGTGGAGAGTTTTCTTTTTTTTTTTCACTGACCTGCCACTCTCCCAAACATGATGTCCTTCTCATAGCTACACAAAAGCACATATAAATTTAAGAGTTTACTTTCTGTGCCCTATGTATATAGGAAAATGATTAATTTTCTGGGAAGAAGACATTAATAATATGACATAAAATTATTCCAGCTTGGTAACTGAGCTTAGATAGTGAATTGGGACTCCCTTTATAAAGCTGTACTGGGTAGCTTAGTCTGTTAGTGCTGCTATCACAAAATACTAGAAACTGGTGGTTTATAAGCTATAGAAATTTATTTCTCACAGTTCTGGGGGTTGGAACTTGGAGATCAGCATACCAGGGTGGTCATGTTCTAGTGAGGATCTACTTCTGGGTTGCAGGCTACTGACTTACTACTGTGTACTCACATGGTGGAAAGGGCATGGAGATGTCCCTCTGCTGTCTTTAAGGGCATTAATCTCATTCAGGAAGGTGCTACCCTCATGACCTAATCATCTTCCAAAGACCTGCCCCAAACCCGTCATCTTGGGGCTAGCATTTCATCATACAGATTTGTGGGACGTGGGACTATAGTGGGGACACATACGTTCATTCAGTCTGTCTTTCTTGGTTTGCAATATGTCCTTCTAGATATCTCTGTATTCTGCTTTGGAACCCCTGACTCTCTCTCTTTAGTAGTAAGTTTATGATTAGTCAATATAGCTTTTTCCCATGTGTGCAGAATTTTCTGTGTAAACCTCAAATCCTTTTCTGAAGCCTTCTCATAAGAGACAAATTACTCAAAACAGCTTCAGTCACTTGCTGTGATGAAAAGTAATTTCACCAAAGTATTGGAAGAAGGGTAATAATTAGTTCTAGAGGATTTCCTTTATATTTTCAGTAATCAGAAAATTTATAATTTCTTATATAAGGAAACATTTTAGTCAGTATTGGGGTACTACTTAATTATTACTATTTTGTGGTTGTAGAGTTTCACTCAATAGGTAGAGTGCTGCTCTGCACTCTCTTGAGGCCCTGGGTTCAATCCCCAGCACCGCAAAAATGGAAGAAGGACGTGGCAATCCACTCCCTAAGCAATCTCAAAACAAACCGCCATTGAAAACCCTATGAATAGCAGAGAAGCACTGATAATAGTTCCAGGCATAGCACAGTGTTGGGGAGTGCTTCATTCTGTTGTACATAGGGTTGCTATGAGTTGGACCCAACTTGACGGCCCTAACAGCAACAGTTTAATTATGGACATTTTCTGGTTGTAGAGCCTGAATATATCTGGATTTGAAAATTTCATGCATGGTTCCTTTCTACCTACTTGTGTAATGTTTGTAGGTCCTTTAAAATTCAAAAATTTTTATGTATGGATTTCACTCGAATCAGTATCCTCACATCATACTTAGAAGGAATCTTAAGACTTTACAATTGTCTTCTGTTTTAACAGATTAACTGTTCATCTCTTATATGGAAGGTACTTGATAGGTATTATTAAAACTCACCAGTGCAACACTTAACCTTGAGATCTTTTGCAGTTGGTTTTATATCTGTAAATTTTAAGTGCAAAAAAAAAGCAGAAGAAAAATCAGCTATTAATGGAGCTATTTATGATAGGGAAAAATTGTATAGAAAATGATTTCTGTTTCTTCAGTTTAAAACTGTTCCCTTGTGATAAGATTCTCAGATTTCAAGGTAGTAGTAGTTCTTCACAGAATTCTCATCAGTTAGATTCTAGAAAGATATCTCAATAGAAAGAAACAAAGCAGAAGAAATTGCTTGTTATTAGAAAAAGATAATCTTATTAGAAATGCAGAAAGTTGAGAGCAGAGTTTATGAAATATGGCTGTTGAGTTATCTGAGGTCTGTCTTGGATGTATGGAAAGACCTATCATCTAAACACTAAGATGAGTCCTCCTTAAGGCTAGTTGGGACCTAAATTTTTTTTTTTCTTTTTTAAGTTACTGTATAAATAATAAGTTTCATTATGACATCTCCATACATGCATATCATTGTACATTGCTCATGTAAGGACATTTTTATATTATAATTCCCCCACACCAGTTTCTGAGAGTATTTAGGGGATTGTCCATTTGACTTTAAGATTTACTTTAAAAGATGTTAAGGCAATAGATCTTTAGGTTTCTATAACTTTGTGCTTTATTAATAAAGCCCTGCTTATTATGGCCTCTGTTTCCTTCCTTAAATATTAATTATATTTTATAGCCTAGTAGTTTCCCCTTATATCTAGATCAATTATGGATGAAATTATTATCGCAATATATAGATGCTAGAAAATGTGTTCTGGAGAGGTTATTTGGCAAGGAGAAGTTGTTTGCCCATAATTCATAGCAAGTGATCTCCTTTTCATGTGTCCTCATGCCGCCTTCTGTTTTTTCCTTTCGGCTCCTGGAAGGTACTACCTCTGCTTACAGTTGCGAGATGACATCGTGTCTGGAAGGCTGCCCTGCTCCTTTGTGACCCTTGCCCTCCTAGGCTCCTACACAGTGCAGTCAGAACTTGGAGACTATGACCCTGATGAGTGTGGAAATGATTACATCAGTGAGTTCCGCTTTGCACCAAATCACACTAAAGAACTGGAAGATAAAGTGATCGAACTGCACAAGAGCCACAGGTGAGCGGCAGGAACCTTGAGAGCTGGCCTTTAGTGTGTGTTTTGCTGGGTGAGCCTCAGCTCTACAACCCAGCTCTTCCCAGTTTGAATTTCAGTAGATGAAGGGCGGGACTTCAGCAGAGAGTCTGTGCATGGATAAGCTCTAAGGCAGGGAAATTCTCCCTCAGAGCATCAGACATCCATTTGTAGTGTTTTCTTTCAAAGCCATTTGTTTCATTATTTTTTCCCATAAATGGGCTGAGTATTCCTTATCCAAAATGCTTAGACCCAGAAATATATAACGATAGTAGATTTTTTTCAGATTTTGGAATATTTGCACATGCATAATAACAAGCCTTGGGGATAGGATCCAAGGGTAAACACTAAATCCACTTTTGCTTCGTATTCACCTTATATACATAACTGGGAGGTAATTTTATACAGCATTTCTTAAATCTACTTTATTGAGTTATACATTATAGACCAGTATATACAGAACACCCTTTTATGTATATTTTTGATGGATTTTTTTTTAAATAGTGAACAATACAGTGGGTTTCATAATGACATTTTCATATGATTGTATTGTACACTTTGCTCTTATATGCCACCTCCCCACTCGTACATTTTGACTCCTGCCTGACACATGAATTCAGGTGTGGAATTATCCACTTGTGGCATCATGTTGGTACCCAAAAAGATTCAGAGTTTGGAGCACTTCAGATTTTGGGTTTTTTAATTAGGGATGCTCAACCTCTGTCTGTCGATACCTTAATGAGGAGTGGTTCTTACAAGATAGCAGGGAGCAAAATGGGAAAGCTTGCAGCCCTGCCAGATAAAGAAAAAGCAGCTAATTGTCATGAAGAAGGAAAAGCAGCTAATTGCTTTTTAATTTTTAATTCTAACTGATAAGAAGGAAAAGCAGCTTTGTAACATATATTTTTTTTTTAATCAGAGGAATGACACCCGCAGAAGCCGAGATGCATTTCTTGGAAAATGCCAAAAAGCTGTCCATGTATGGGGTAGATTTACATCATGCCAAGGTACACATTTTTAAACCCAAAACTATTTTACCTAAGTCAATGTTACTGCCACAAACTGCTAATTTGTACTTCAGTTAATGTAAATGAACTCTTTGGAGGTTCAAATCTGGTTTTGCCTTTTAAATCCTCTGCCATGATAAAGGGGCTGGGATTTAGCTCAGTTGGTAGAGCACTGCACTGCAGTCTCTGAGGTTCCGAGTTCAATTCCCAGCACCACAAAAATGGGAGAAGGACCTGGCAATCCACTCCCAAGGCAATCCTAAAACAGTCAGCCATTGAAAACCCTATGAGGGTCGCTATGAGTCGGATACCGACTCGACGGCACCTAACAACAAGCCTCCTGAAGCCTGCAGCCGTACCATGGTGGCATCTGATCCTGTCAGATCTCAGAAGCTAAGCAGGATCAGGCCTGGTTAGTACTTGGATAGGAGAGCACCTGGGAATACCAGATGCTGTGGGCTTGGGAGAATGACCTGGCAACCCACTCCCAAAAAACAGTTATTGAAAACCCTATGAATAGCAGAAAAGCACTGACAATAGTGTTTTGCCTGTTGTAGGTAGGGTCCCTGAGTCAGACACCAACTCGACAGCATCTAACAACAACAACAAAGTGTCCTGAAAGCCCACAGTAGGCAAAGCTTCTGATTGCTGGTTGATTCAGTTGGAAACATGTCTTCACAAAATATGGTCTTAGTGCCGGGCATGATGGCACACACCTGTAATCCCAGTGACTCCGGAGGCAGAGGCAGGAGGATTGCAAGTTCGAGACCAGAGGCAGTCTGCATAATTTAGTGAGACCCTGTCTTTAAAAAGTTAAAAATAATGCGCTGAGGGTACAGCTCAGTGGTACAGCACTTGCAAAGCACGCAAGCGTGAGGCCCTGCGTTCAACCCCCAGTACCATAAAAAAAAAAAAAGGTCTTAGCTCACCCCTCCTTCCCTATCACAGTAGTATCTCCCATCATGTGCCAACTAGTGCCCTTTGCTCCCGCCAGATCTTGTCTGTCTTTGAATATATCCGTCTTTGTCTGAACTATCTTGTTCATTCCTGTCTCTCTGTTTAAACTTGGCTGATTGTCCAAGACCAAAGTGTCACATCTGTTATGTGCGCCAGATATTGTTATGACCTCCTTCTGGAACCATACCAGGAACCTAGCCAGCTCATGTTAAATTTAAAGCAAGTCTAACTAAAATTAGCCATCCAGGCAAAGGACTGCTTCATTGACTGGTAATGGGTGTCGTGTTAGAGGTGCATTTGGGAAGTTGGGATTAATTTGTGAGAGGTTTCTGTTGTAGGATGGGTAGAGCAACTTTGACTACATGTCATGCTTTTTCAAGAATCTCTGTACTTTTCACCCTTGAGAATAAGCATATGGACTGCCAGTATGCTATTTAAACAGCTGTGAGCAAAAGTATTGTCACAATACAGAGATGCTCTTATGAAAACTTTTATCAACAAAATGTGAATTTTCTTGGTATTCTAGAGATGGATTCTGGTACTTCAACAGTGTTCACAAGGTCAATTGCTAAGGTTCATTGGTAATTTCTTCTGATTGGGGCTGACAAGGTAATATCACTTCTATGCATGGGTATGGATTTGACTTCTGATAGGCAGTCACCAGTTTCATGATCTGGGACTCACAATTTAGTGCCATTATAGGCTCTCACACAATTGCTGTCTTACACAGTCAAGTTGAGGGCCTAGAAATGAGGAGAATTTCAGCTAGAGTTCCTTCCAATATTTTAACAACTGTGATGACTAAAGAGAGGGAGATCTATGAGGAGATCTATGATCTGTACCTTCTGTTAGTGCTAGTGGGGGCCGCTCTTCGGTTGACCTTTGGGGAGCAAACCAATCCATGGTGAGTTTGAACAGGAAAATGGTGACCATGGAACCGAGGCAGGTTTGATTGGTGATGTCTGTGGATCACCTCATGCATCACACAGAGGATGAGCACTTCCAAGGCCTGAGCACTAGAAAGACCTCTGAGATTTGCGATGACTTCCACCAGGGACATGGTGGTGCTTTTACTGATGGGCTCTTGGATGTTTATGTGTAATTACGGTAGTGTGTGTAGCTCTGTCTGTTCACTGTTACACTTTTTCACTTACTTTATACTCAGATAGCAAAGATTTTTTTTCTTTTTCATGCCAGGAATAATGTAGGGTGAGGATTTCAAAATAAAAATAAGGACAAACAGTAAGAATTTCTTTTTTAATTGATCTTTGAGGTTTTCCCCAGGTGGTTAAAAGATAAGGAAGTAAGAGAAATGAACATAACATGAGAATTGAGTGAATATGGAACTATTTCTGAGTTACATCACATGCTTGGATTCATTTATTGCCTAGAAATAAATAAATGAATAGAAGATTGGGCATACATTTGTTGTTGTTGTTGTTAGGTGCCGTCGAGTCGGTATCCTCTGTACAACAGGGGAAACACTATTGTCAGTGCTTCTCTGCTGTTCATAGGGTTTTCAATGGCAGATTGATTTTTGGGAGGGGGTTGCCGGGTCCTTCTCCCAAGCCTACAGCATCTGGTGTTCCCAGGCGGTCTCCCATCCAGGTAGTAACCAGGCCCAACCCTGCTTAGCTTCTGAAATCTGACAGGATCAGATGCCACAGGGCTATGGCTGCAGGCTTGGGCATACATTTAGGGAAGTACAATTCAGAATGTATCAGTGTTCCTATCAGTAATTGCTATAGCTCCTGAATTAAAATAGATGGCTGTGTTTTCATTCAATAATATGATTTGAAATTATGCCAATTAAAAAGAAAGAGAAATATGGATGTGAAATGCAGCCTATTACAGGGTTTTATCTGAATATTAAGTATAACAAATGACTCAGTTATAGACCCCATTTTCTCATTCAGCCACGCTCCATCATTTCAGGGAGGAAATTTACTGAAATAAATTAGAGTTAATTTCCGGTTATAAGTGAGATGCTTCCCTTCTATTGATGACATGAACGTCCTTGAGCTTTATGATCCATTTAAATGTTCTGAATTGTGATCTTGGACTCCACAGCTCTGCATAAAAGTAAATATCTGTATTAATTGAAGGCCCTATGTTTTGGAAAACCTATTCTGAATTTGCTTTGTAAAACCTATCCCAAATGATTTGGGGTTTATTTTCCTTAGGAAATCTGTCTCTGCTCATTTGTGAATTAATGTCTATCTTATTAGGCTCTGTCAGAGACATTCATTTCATGTAAGATTATGAAATGTAGATGTAAATCCCCATTAGATGTCCCATTGCTGAAGAGGCTGAAGGACAGCAATGTGGGAATAAAAAGTATAAACAAAGGGGAGAGCATGACCCTTTATTTTTGCTGTGATAGACTGAAACTATCCAGCTCTACCTTCAGTGCCCCTGCTAACAGGAGTATGAATGTGTTGAAAGTAAAATGTACCTGGCCCCAAGAAACACTGTTGCAGATTTTAATGCCAAAGATTTCTCAAACTAACTGGCTACTCACTTTCTACTAGGGTAGAAAATTTGGCATGAAAATATTATTTTTTGTTACTGTGCCATTAATGAAAGAGACTTTACTCCAATGTGAAACCCCACATGTTTCTGCCATTTTCATTTTTCACTCACCTTTTCTTTCAATAAGTATGTATTGGTTTAGCACATGGTGGGCCCTGTGCTGGCCACAAGGTTACAAAGGTAAAACAGAGCTGCTGCTTTCAGCCAGCTCCCTCTCGGGGAAGGAAGATGAGGGAGACTTTCTCTCAGCACCACTGGCTAAAGAGTGTGGGGGGTGTAGCAGACTGATCTAGAGAGACAGAGCACATGTTGGACTCACCAGAGGAGGTGCAGGCACTGTTCTTAACTTCCTCACAAAGAAGACTATTGCCATAGGAGTCAACGACTAATGGGATTTAAGATATTTTTCATTATTATCTATTTTTAAGTGTCCTTTCTCTCTGTAGGCCAGAGGTATATTTCCTAAACTTATTTATATCAAAAAAAATGTGAATCAAGGAGCAATTTTCAAGCAGTTCTTCCTTATGCCTTCCTTTCTGCTTGTGGCACGAGGTGGGCATCTCTGCATGGTGATGCAAACAGATGAGCTGGTTCTCAAGGACCAGTAATACCAGTGGCTTGCCCTTTCCAATTAAAGCCCTCTATAAGTGATGGCCGGGATGGGATTTAGCTCAGTTGGTAGAGCACTGTGCTGCAGTCTCTGAGCTCCCAAGTTCAATTCCCAGCACCGCAAAAATGGGAGAAGGACCTGGCAATCCACTTCCAAGGCAATCCTAAAACAGTCAGCCATTGAAAACCCTATGAGGGTCGCTATGGGTCGGATACCGACTCGACGGCACCTAACAACAACAACAACATAAGTGGTGGCCAATCATCTTCTCTGGCTAAATTTAACATTTCCCAGAGAGGAGCCAAAATGTGTGTTTTGTTTTGTTTTGTTTTGCGGTACTAGGGGTTGAACCCAGGGCCTGGACCACTGAGCTGCACCCCCAGCCCATTTTGTAGGTTTTTTTAATTTTCTGAGACAGGGTCTCGCTAAGTTACACAGACTGCCTCTGGTCTCAAACTTGCGATCTTCCTGCCTCCACCTCCCCAGCCGCTGGGATTACAGGCGTGCGCCACTGCGCCTGGCTAAATGTTTGGTTTTGATTCTGGAAATGTCCATCTTCTGCTTGTGCTGATGGGGCTTGTGAAGTAACATCTTACCATACGGATGAGTAAGGATCTCCTGTCTAGATTCTTTCATTTTTCCCTTTTGGCTTTGCTTATACTACATATGGGCTCCAAGCCAGGCGCAGCCCTGCTTATTATGAGACAGAAGACCTGAGCATAGCTTCCAAGACGTGACCAGCCCATGACGCTCTCTGTCTCCCGCTTCCAACAAGGAGTGGACCTCTGCACCTGACACACAGTCCTGCCTCCGTCCTGTGTGTTCACTCCAGTCCAGGCCACCACAACTGTTCACTTTCCTCTGATTTCAATAGGTGTAGCATTTAATAGGGCTGGGATTTAGCTCAATTGGTAGAGCACTGCACTGCAGTCTCTGAGGTCCCGAGTTCAATTCCCAGCACCACAAAAATGGGAGAAGGACCTGGCAATCCCCTCCCAAGGCAATCCCGAAATAGCCTGCCATTGAAAACCCTATGAGGGTCACTATGAGTCAGATACCGACTCGATGGCACCTAACAACAACAACAACAAGCATTTAATAAGAACAGATTACATAGGGTGTAGCTCCTGAGCTTCTTGTCATCTCTCTCTTGACCTGTGTACGTTGTGCATTCCTAGGGAATTACCTAAGCATGAGGTTTGCGGGTGGCAAAAGCATGTTGCAATTATAGTGCGGTCTCATTTTTGTTAAAAAAAAAAAACTGTATGCATATATAACATGTATCTTTATATATGTTAGTCATATTATCAAATGTGATTACCACTGGGTATAGTGCTCATGTTTGGAGTATCATGGGGGTGGGGTGGAGGGCCTTTTTTTTTCTTTCTTTGTTTCTTTTTTTTTTTTTGCAATACTAAGTAGTTGAGCACAGGTCCTCATGCTTGCTTTTGGCAAGTGCTCAACCACTGAGCAGTACCCCAAGCCATTTTTCACTTTGTGTTTTGAGACAGGGTCTTGCTGAGTTACACAGGCTGCCTCTGGCCTCAGACTTGCAATCCTCCTGCCTCTGCCTCCAGAATCACTAGGAGTACAGACGTGTGCCACCATGTCCACCACATTTGTATTTAAAAAAAAAAAAAAACTATTTTATATTTAAATTATATTCTGACAATAATGGTATAGAAAGAAGATTGTGTTTCTTTGTGAAATAACAAAACCCAAAATATTCAAAGGGGAGGACAAGGCCCTTGTTGTTAGTGTTCCTATCAGTTACAAAATGCTACTTCTGGAAAGAGGCTACCTTGGGACTCTACCCCTTACTTTCCTCATCTGTAAAATGGAAATAATAATAACAACTATCTCAACATATCATAGTGAAGAACTAAGAGAGTTTGAGCAGTACCTGACAGCAATAAGTAAGGCCTGTGGCCATTATTATTATAAGTATTAACACACACTCGTCTGCGTGGCCTCCTCTGTGTGCAGTATTTATGCTATAAGTCAAAGATCCCAGGTGAGAACATTTTGCTCCAACAAATCTCCACAGTGAAAAATATCATCATTAAAAAACTATTATTTAATATTAATGTGTTAAAAATGGCTGTGGTATTTTTCATATTTAAATTAGTCAATTAGCATTTCTGTCATGGAGCCTTAAATCCTGTAGCCACTGGAAAATGGAAAGAAGTGAAATACTGATCCATTGATTCTTGCTGCTATTTTCTAGGACTCAGAAGGAGTAGAAATTATGTTAGGAGTCTGCGCGAGTGGGCTGTTGATATATCGTGACCGGCTACGAATAAACAGATTTGCCTGGCCCAAAGTTCTAAAAATTTCATACAAACGGAACAACTTTTACATTAAGATCCGGCCAGGAGAGGTGAGTGCACTCACAGTTGTGTGTACATTTGGAAGAAAGGTTTCTAGCAGCAAACAAAAATATGAACTGTCTGCTAATGAATTTCAGCTTTGTGGGACATAGTAAGTTATGTCTAAATGCTTGCTAGAATTTAAATTTGTCCAATAAACAGTAATAAATAAAATATTCTCCTGTTTATTATTCTTCTAGTTTTTCCCCAACTGCATACATTAACTGAAAGTTTTTTTGTAAAATATACTTTGATGTATAACCAACATTCATGAATAATTTTTGTATATTTCAAGCTGTGATGAGTAGATCTCTTTCCTTGTGTCCTGATGTTCTAATTCCATTTCCTTTTTATTTTTTCTGCAAATCTGGCTGTCCCCTAACATGAATAGCTTAGAGAAATGTTCAAGGTGCAAAGAAGATTTAAACAAAGACTGCTAAGTGTGAATTATGTAAACATTGCACAGCCCTGTGTATTTCCAACATATTTCTACTTTTAAAAAAATCTGAGAAGCTAATAAAAGAATCTAGATTGTTAATTAACTTCTACTCGTTGAGCAACAGCCTCTATGATCACCTTACATTTTTATTTCCTTAGTGGTTTGTACACAATAAGTAGTAAATATCTGCCTAGATTTGCTTAGGAAATGGTTAATAAGTATATCCAACTTCAAATTACTGGAGGCCATTAAGGCTCAAAGATTCCCACTCATTTATGTCTCTGAACATTTTTGTAGTATAATAGAGTTCTCCCATTTTAAAAATCTACCTTACTACTAGAGTTTGTTGGTGGAATATGCAATTTAATAAAATTAGAAACTAGGCGTGATAGCACATGCTTGTAATCTCAATATTTGGGAGGCTGAGGCAGGAGGATGGTCCAGTGTTCTAGGCCATCCTGAGCTATGGAGCACGACCTGGTCTCAAAATAAACAAATGAATAGACAGTAGTGGGCCACAGAAGGTTTTAAATTAGGACATGACACACTAGAGGAGTGTTTGGAATCAAAAATTTCATAAGAAAATCCAACACTTAGTAAGACAATGTGATAAGACCCAAATCAGTGTGGAGGCTGGGGACAGGGTAAAGGAAGGAAGTTTGAGACATGGGGCTCAGGGCAGAACCAACAGACCTTGGAGGCATGTTGAAGGAAGGGATTAAAAGAGAGAAGAATCTAGAACAATTAGAAGTGTCCTGTTTTTGTGAGCGAATTTAACAGAGATGATTTTACACAAGAGAGAAAAGGGGAGAGAGTTTCAGAAAAAAAGACTGAGATTTCTTCAGGACAGCTTTTCCTTTTTGTATTTTCTAGTTTCTCTTTATACAGTTATTAACATTTTGCCTTAGTACTGTTTTAAATTTTGCAAAAGGGAATTAAAATCAGAGACCTTATGAAACAAAGGACTCTAGAAAGTATCAAAGTGACCAGGCACTGTGGCACACACCTGTAATCCTAGCTACGTGGGAGGCTGAGGCAGGAAGATTGCAGGTTTGAGGCCAGAGACAACCTTCAAAATTTAGCAAGACCAGGTCTCAAAATAAAAATGTAAATATAAAGAAGGAAGGAAAGAAGGAAGGAAGGAGAGAGGGAAAGAAGAAAAGAAAGAAAGGATGAATGAGGGTGCAGCCCAGTGGCAGAGCACTTGCATAGCAGGTGCAAGGCCCTCGGTTCGACCCCTTAGTGCTGAAAAAACTTATCAAAGTAATACAATCAGTTGTTTCAGAAGATGTATCAGAATAGGATAGATTTTCAAGGGGCAAGTCTTGCATAGTAAGACATTGAACAGAGTCATCAACTATATACATTTTGTCAAACACCCTTGTTGTTGATATGAATTCCTCAAAGAACAGGAAATTCAAGAAGAGCCCCCAAAATAAAAACTCTGGAGGCCACCACTGTTTGAAAGAGGGACAAACAGAATAGACACATTAGATTAAGACAGCCAGAAACATAAAAGAAGGGACAGAATGTCAGACGACAAATGAGTCTCAGGGGAAGGTGGTTAATCAGCAGTACCCTATATCACAGAAAGGGCACGCGGGATGTGAACTAAGAAAAGTGCATTGAACTTGACAGTTTCACCCCACTATGACATGTAAGAGTTCAGAGAGTGTTAGGAGCACCTGTCAGGGTGCATTGATGCGAAGAGCAAAGCAGCAGAAGTGGCAGGTAGTAGCTTCTCTTTCATGAAGTTTAGCAGTGAGCAATGCTTCGAGGTTTTGGTTCTGGCAGAGGCAGGTCCAACAAAAGTTGCCCCCTCTCCTTTTTCACGGTCATATTTATAAGTGGAGAAGAATAGGGGAGAAGAAATTATTGGTGGCTCCTAGGCTCTGACAAGATTGAAAAAAGCAAATACAAAGCAGAGAGAGAAAGAGAAACATTCAGGAAGCCAAGGGGCCTCTCTCCTCCATGTGTGAAGGAGGATTGCAAACAGCAGTGAGATACTCTTCCTAATAAACAAGCTAATGTCATAGAAGTAGGGGGTAGAATGGTGGTTATCAGAGGCAGGAATGGAGAGAAGATGGTGAACAGATACAGAGGTCCACTGAGACAGGAGGAGGAACTTCTAATGTTCTATGCCACACAGGGTAAGTGTGGTTGAGAGTAATTTATTATTTTAAAATACCTGTGAGGATTTTGAATGTTTCCAACACAAAGAAATATGATAAATGTTTGAGGTGTTGGAAATGCCAGTTAACCTAGTCTGACCATCACACATCATATTTGCATCTAAACATGACACTGTACCCCAGAAATATGTATGTTTATTATATATCAATTAAAAATTTGAAAATTGAGCTGGATGTGGCGGCACACTTCTGTAACATCAATGATTTGGAAGACAGGAGGATTGAAAGTCTGAGGCCAGAGGCAGCCTGCATAACTTAGCAAGACCCTGTCTCAAAATAAAATGTAAAAAATGGGCTGGGGGTGCAGCTCAGTGGTAGCACACTTGCAAAACGTGTGTATAAGGCCCTGGATTCAACCTCCCTGTAGTGTAAAAATAAATAAGGAAAAAATTAAATTAAAAATAAATTTTTAAAAAGATTCCTCCAAGCATCTTGCAGCCTCACAATGAGTTGACTCTCTGTATAACATCTGGCCTTTGTGGTATATATTGGATGCAAAATGAATAAATGAATGCTGGTTTAGTCAAGAGCCGCAGTATACCTGGCTTGATGGGGCCGTTAGACAGTAGCAGTTTTTACAACCATCATTATACCTGAATGTCCAGAGTAAATAAATTGGGGAAGGCTATTTGTTGGAGCAATTTAGGATGCATTTCCTAATCCAGCCATCCACAGCAAATAAGAAAGAGAGGTCAAGTGTGACTGCACCTCACATGCCATGCATATGCCCCTTTCCCTTGATGCTTTGCCACATAAATAGTTTGTTCTACTGATTATATCAGTAGTGTGGTTGTTTTGCACTCCTTGGAATAAGGCTGTACTGTTTAAGGTGGTTGCCCTCTGGTGGCCTGATGTGTACTGTATTCAGAAAGCAAAACCTTACTACGTATCTGCAATAATAATATTAAAATATGTTATGCAAAAAATAAGCTCAGATATTTCATCTTGAAAAATCAAGTGGCTGACAGAGTATTATCTGAAAATACACACACTGGAAAATGTAAAAATGGGTTCTCCTGGACTCCGATCTTATGTATAATAGAAAGGCATGTTAGCAGTTAATATTATATCACCTAGTAGAACACACAAGTGGAATCAGTAGTATCTGACACCATGTCTTCAAATATCCAGGAAATATGCATACTTCTGGGAAGATACTAGGAGAAAATGTCATTTCTCCGTGTGCTATGGACATCATCTATAAATATTCTGTCCATTTCTTTGCATTCCGATTTAAGTTATTATGCCACTGAAAAACCATGAAAATATGACTTAAAATGGGATAATTATAAATTGATCTCTGGATGGAATCTAAATATGTTCCCTTTTGTATTTACTTTTCATAAGATTCTTAACTGGATAGAAAATACCTTCTACGTACATAATATGGTTATCTATACCTGCAGTATTTTAAGGTGATACATCCAAGGTTTTTAAAATGACTGAATTATGTAGCATGAATTCTGTGTATAGTAATTGATTTAGTGAGTAAAGAAAACAATCTAAGTGGCATTGTTGTTGTTGTTGTTAGGTGCCGTCAAGTCGGTATCTGACTGATAGCGACCCTCTATACAACAGGGGAAACACTATTGTTAGTGCTTCTCTGCTGTTCATAGGGTTTTCAATGGTTGATTGTTTTTTGGGAGGGGGTTTCCAGATCCTTCTCCCAAGCCTACAGCTTCTGGTGTTCCCAGGCAGTCTCCCATCCAGGTACTAACCAGGCCCGACCCTGCTTAGCTTCCGAGATCTGATGGGGTCGGATGCCACAGGGCTACAACTGCAGGCTAAGTGGCATTAGAGGTCTGTAAATTGTTTGCAGAGTTTCTGTTATTTGTAATTCCAAACTTGACTTGGCTCTTCCATATGTTTTTGAAATTTTAGTTTGAACAATTTGAAAGCACCATTGGATTTAAGCTGCCAAACCATCGAGCTGCCAAACGTTTATGGAAAGTGTGTGTTGAGCACCATACATTTTTCAGGTAGGTAGAGATCATTAGGATTTTTTTCCTAACAAACAACTGGAATGGTTGGATTCACTTATACTGAAAAATGTTGCTGGGAAAAATATAGAGACATATCCTTTCTATTCCCTTAATTTCATTGTCACCAAATTACTTGTTTGTTTTATTGTTGTTGTTGTTTTGAGACAAAATCTTGCTCCTTAACCCAGGCTAGCCTAGAACTTGCTATGTAGCCCAGGCTGGCCTCCAACTCTTGATTCTCTTGCCTCAGCCAAGTGCTGGGATTACAGCCATGCATCACCACACTCAGTTTGTCACCAGATTTGTTAAGAAATCCTAAACAAACTTCTGACTAAATTTAAAGGATTTTCTTCAGTTTGTCTTAGATTTATCTGCCCTTGCCTCTTTCTTTATTATCATTAGTATCTTTTCATTACTTTTTATAGAGCACCATTTTCAAGTATCCAGTCCTTTTTTTTTTTTAATGTGGTGCTAGATATCAAACCTAGGGCTCTTGCACATGCTAGGCATGCAGTCTACTACCAAGTGTATCCCCAGCTCATTCTTTGCTATTTCAATAATTTCTTAGCGGACTCCTTTGTTGTTGTTGTTGTTGTTGTTGTTGTTGTTGTTGTTGGGTGCTATTGAGTTGGTATCCGACTCATAGCTGACTTACGTACAATAGGGGAAACACTATTGTCAGCACTTTTCTGCTGTTCATAGGGTTTTCAATAGCAGATTGATTTTTGGTAGTGGGTTGCTGGGTCTGTCTCCCAAGCCTACAGCAGCTGGTGTTCCCAGGTGGTTTCCCATCCAAGTACCAACCAGATCTGACTCTGCTTAGCTTCCGAGATCTGATGGGATCAGATGACACAAGGCTACAGCTGCAGGCAGACTCGTTTACTCACATATAATATTAGGGCCATCAGATTCAGACCTAAAAAATATCAAATTGACACCTTTTTCAGTAACATCATCAATTTAGCTGCTCTTTTGTCTTAGAGAACATCCACTTGTATGGGTCATTTAAGTTAGTACAGTTCAACCCTACCCTTGCTTTGGTTACTTAACATCCTCTCTATGACATCCTCTTGGCAGCCATGGCACCCTAATATCCCATCCTACCTGATCTCAGAAGCTAAGCAGGGTCAGCCTGGTTAGTCCTTGGATGGGAGACTGCCTGGGAATACCAGGTGCTGCTAGCTAGGGAGAAGGACCTGGTAGTCCACTCCAGAAACAATCTGTCATTGAAAACCCTATGAATAGCATAGAAACATTGATGTAATGCTGGGCTTGGCACAGTATAAGGGAGTGTTTCGTTCTGTTGTACATGGGATCTTTATGAATCAGACCTAACTTGATGGCACCTAACAACAACACCATCCCCACTTAATAAATTCTCTGTGAATTGCTATTTTTTCTTATAAAATCAGATTCATTTAACTATAAATTGCATGTTAAACCTTTAGCACACAAAGCACAGTAAAAAGTCAAAAAAATTCTGAGTATTTGATTTAATCTTTCTTTAATCTTTAATATCTTTAGACTATTGTTACCAGAAGCACCTCCAAAGAAATTCCTAACCTTGGGTTCCAAGTTTCGCTATAGTGGCAGAACGCAGGCACAAACTAGAAGAGCCAGTGCATTGATAGACCGCCCAGCGCCTTACTTTGAACGCTCATCCAGCAAACGCTATACCATGTCTCGCAGCTTGGATGGAGGTAGGCATTACTTACTGGCTCTTAATAGTTTCTAGTGGCTACTCAGAAAAGCATATGAACCATCATGAGCTTTTGATAAATGTAGACTCTCTTGGGTATTGTCAAATAAAAAGCAGTTGTGGATCTGGGTTGAATAGTAGATCATTAAGATTGCCACCTCCACAAAGCGCCTCTGTCCGTCTGTCTGTAATTGATGGATTTATGTAAAATGACATAAATTAGGTACTTAGAGAATGAAGAGCATGACTTTCAAAAGCTGACACCCTGAGCTTGGAGAAAGGCTCTCATTCTAAATATAGTAGTCCCATACTCTATCAATAATTTGGTTCTCTTTCAAGCAGATCTTAAATGATTAGCAGGTTTGTCTCAGATGATTTGTTTCAGAAAGAAAACTATAAGTTAAATTTATTTCTATTTCTAAAAAATAATTTGAGAATGAAATGTGGTCTTTATCAATTAGTTGATAGCTGGAAGAAAGGATTCACTTACCAGATAGATTAAGAGCACATTGCTAAGTGAATGTTCTCTATGTTAGATTAAATGTGTGATTTGAATGTGTAAAATAAGGACGGCACCAGCTAGATGACCTTTGTTAGGAATAACATGATCAGGAGTTTTTAGTAGCGTTTTTGTTCTGACTAACAGTTGTGTGTCACTAGCCATAGTAATACAGAGGTGTGCTTTCAGCAACAAGGTACATCAGCAATAGTGACACTTAGGACCTGAGTCACACCAGGCTTAGGTCTTCTAATTCAGATCACATGGTAATTCGTTGTTTTGTTGAACACTCACCCACTACAAATAAAAAGGAGTTTCTGCCATGCATGTATGATTTCAATAAATAAACATAAAATAAATAAAAAGTTATAAGTGCCTCAGACCTGTCCTTCCCTTTGCTTCTTGTAGCTGCTCTCCAAAGAATTTGAGCTCCCCTTCTCCCTTCACCACACACCAGGGTGGTAAATGGAACAAGGGACTCCCTGATGCCTGAATTAAAAATACTCTATATTCCTAACAGAGTACTTTGTACACAGTTTATAAAAGAAATCATAATTGTGTTATTGGTGCTATATTACATATGTTACTACTGAAGGGGGAACAAAACTCATCTATATGGGTATATAACCCCAGATTGAGTGCAGGCTCTGTTGCTCTCTGTCTCAGTAATGGTTGGCAAATGATCTCAACTCTCCTGGTTTCTGCTGTAGTCATTGGTGAAATGGGAGTAAAGGCAACTTCAACAGGGTTGTCGTGAAGAGGAAATGAGATGTATGTGAAAACAGTCTTGATATGATGTAATACAATTATCTCAATAATTATATTGATAATTACTCTTATAAGCTTTTGTGAGTTGGCCTAGGACATTAAATTCTATCAGCCTTCATATCCAAGCATTCCAATTCCACAGATTCAACCATCTACAGACTGAAAATATTGTTAAAAAAAGTTATTCCTATACTCAGCACGAACATTTTTTCTTATTATTCCCTACACAATACAGCACATCAACTATTTACATAGCATTTACATTGCATTAGGTATTACAGTCTAGAGATGCTTTAAAGTATAGAGGAGGATGTGCATAGGTTCTATGCAAATACTGTGTCATTGTTTATTAGGGCTTTGATCATCCTTGGATTTTGGTATCTGTGGGGGTCCTGGAAACAAACCCCTGGGGATACCAAGGGAGGACTTTCCTACTTTGTATCTTCTAAGATTTCTGGAATACCAAAGTTAGACCCAATCCTTTGTGATAAAATATTTATCAAGACTTGTTTCCAGTTAGACTAAGATATTGAAATATCCACATTAACATTAAAGCTTTTCTTTCTGTGTTGTGGCCATCACTGTTCTTTAGAGAATCTCTGTTATCTAAGTTGGTATTTGAGAAAGTTTTGTAGAATCACACCTTTTTTCCTGACTGCCACCCACTTTTTTCAATGATGTCCAGCCAAGGGAACACATTTGTTATGAATGTTGCCTTCCTCATGACCTTTTGTGTGATACTGACTGCCGAGAAGACAGAAGAAAATTGTAAAACCAGTGTACTAATACCATGCTGTCTCTTCCTCCCTGCCCCAAAGTGATGTTAGTACGTGTTGGCTCGCTCTCTCTGGCCCTGCCAATTCTGATATGCTCTCTGCTGCTGCTGAGCTGGGGGCCCAGGCTGCATGTTGGAACATAGACTTCTTTTCACAAAGTGGCTCCTTATAGACAACAGCCTAAATGATCCTTTAAAATGTTTCTCATATGAGCTTCCTCATCAGTATACGGAGACATAAAATATCTTAGTGAAGATATTTTAGTGAAGTAATTTAGGTAATTAAGTGGAATTCAGAACGGATTTTCTTTCTGAATCCTTTGTTTCATTTATGTTTTAAAGTTTCCATATGAATGCAGATTATATTTTGTCTGCAGTCAGCTACTATGTATTTGAAAAGCAGTGTTTACAAGTTCCAATATTTTTTATGATATCTAAAACCTAAAATAATGAATACCAAATTTTAAAATTTAACTGAATGAAGCATCTCTTTCACTAAGACATTTTGGCTGAAATGAAAAGCTATATCATATCTCTTATGTTTGCATGCTTTGCATTTGCATGGATTTCCTTTAGCAACATTTGTCTTGTTTTACCAAAATATTAGAGATGTGAGTGAATGTACATGCATATCATCATAGTGGTCTATTTAAAATGCAGTAGAAATTAAAACATTTCTACACTTAAAATGAGAGGAATTGCCATCTGAATTTTATAATCTCTGCCAAGGTGGTTAATTTTCATTATTGCCCTTTGGGGCTTCAATATTTTAGGAATAATAGACTAATAATAATAATAATAATAATAAACCAATTCAGTGCTCCTGGTGAATGGCACTTCCAAAGATATGTTCAAAATCAAATGTATTAGAACAATTCTCTACTACAAGTACTGCTGTGAATTGTTGAACTTACCACCAAGTACATAGAGCTAGGACATAGCCAGTACCAGGGCAGGGAGGGGGTGGTGTAAAACCAACCTCACACTCTCCCGCCCCCCTCCACCCTCATACACACCCTCACCAGAGAGCATAAGGATGGGTAAACATTATTCTAGGCTTCAAGGTAGAGCATTTAAATAATTTTAAAACTCTGGTCCAGGTGAGGGGGGAAAAAGCAGTCTATGGTAATGGTCAGATGAACGTACCTGCAGCGCTGATTTGTCCTGTCAAGACAAGCCTGGTCTTTTGCAGTGGTATTTTTTTTCCCAGTAGGGGGACAATGTGGTGGTGTTGATCTGTCTTCTGACTTTAACTATTTCAGATTTCATTTCTCCAATTATATTTGCTTTTAGCATCAGTGAATGAAAACCATGAAATATACATGAAGGATTCTATGTCTGCTGCAGAGGTTGGTACGGGCCAGTACGCCACAACAAAGGGCATCTCTCAGACCAACTTGATCACCACTGTGACTCCGGAGAAAAAGGCTGAGGAGGAACCCGACGAGGAAGCAGACAGACGGAGGAAAGCTGAGGAAACCACGCCTGTAGCAGCCGTGAGGCACGAGGGAAAGGTACAGCACCCAGGCCGCCTGCAAGGCTTGCCCTGGCTTTTAGCCCTGGCTCAATAAGTGTGAGACTAGAAGCCAGGCGTGGGTTGAGATAGAAGGGCATTGGTATTTCAGCTCTAGTTAGATGCATGTCCATCTTTAAATTATTACACCTGCTTCAACGTTTTTCCTCCAAAAGTTGCTGTCTTAACTTTTTGAAGAAGTGTGCTTTAACAAGGGAGGTGCTACATAAGACTTTCAACAGCTGTCCTGTGTGTGTCTCTTAAAAACACTCTCGGTGGTATAACACACATTTCTGTTGGGACTCACATTTTACAACTGTCACTAAAATCATTTTCTTTGTTTCTGGCCCCATTCTCCTACCCAAGAGTGGAACATCTTTCTAAATAGACGGTAATCACACTGCCATTCTTTGGACTACAAGTACACTGAGTGACGACAGCCTTTGCATTTGTGGTTAGTCTTTCTTAGCATATTTGATAAGTAAAGGAGTGGCCACGTTTTGAAAAGGGGTATTAAGATATGAGGTTGCAATGGAAGACAAGAAGTGAATTTATTTCTTCAGTTGTTTTATGCATTGCATTTTGTGATATCATTTCCCACCAAAATTAAATTTCTCCTTAATACGATTTTTAAACATCAGGTTTATTTCTGGTGACCCAATACTATAAAGCAATGTTTTAGCAGAACAACTGAAAAATCAACATTTTGGGAGGTATATACATAATAATACTGGAAAGCAGAATGGCTCTTGAAATGTAGAGGGCACAGAGAGAAAGGAAATGGGTGAAGAAAAATGCTCATATAACCTATAGGTTATCCTGAAACATGAGGAGACTTGGTTCCGAAGTGCTCCTTTGCTTATGGGCTCTTCAAATATTGATGTATATGAGAAAATCACCACCTGGGACTCCATAAAAAATAATTCTTTTCATAAGAATTATTAACAGTGACATTTTAGGTAGATCAACAGATAATTTCTGGGGTGAAGGATGTGGCTCAGTGGTAAACTACTTGCCTAGCCCCTGGATTTGATGCCCACCCAGTGCTACAAAAAACATAAATAAAATAAAGAATTTGGTATTTATTTATGTTGTTGTTGTCAGGTGCTGTCGAGTCGGTATCCAACTCATAGCGACCCTCATAGGGTTTTCAATGGCTGACTGTTTCGGGATTGCCTTGGGAGTGGATTGCCAGGTCCTTCTCCCTTTTTTGCGGTGCTGGGAATCTAACTCGGGACCTCAGAGACTGCAGCGCGGTGCTCTACCAACTGAGCTAAATCCCAGCCCGCATTTATTTATAGTATGTTAGTATTTATAGTACATTTACTTATAATAATACAATTATTTATAGTATAGTATTGTTGTTGTTGTTAGGTGCGGTGGAGTTGGGTTCAACTCATAGTGACCCTCATAGGGTTTTCAATGGCTGATTGTTTCTTGAATGGATTGCCATATACTTCTCCCATTTTTGCAGTGCTGGGTATCAAACCCAGGTCCTCAGGAAGTGCAGAGTAGCACTCTACCAACTAAGCTTACACCCCAGCCCTGTAGTATTTGTAGTATGTTAGAATATCCCAAATGACCCCATCCATCATCTTTCTAATTATGCTTTTTTTAGGACAAGATCCTTTATTTGCCAAACACCAAAGTAAGCACAGAGTAGGAAACAATGGCAGGGATTCTTGGATATCCCTGGATGTTTTACTATTAAATGTGCTTTGTTCTGAACTTTGACCCTCTTCCTGTTACTTCACTGAAATGCAAATGTGTGGTTCTGATAGTTGGTTATTGCAGAATTTCTTAAGATCACTTACACTAACAAATGATTCTCATGGATGTGTAAATACCATTAAGAGGCACACAAAAATAAAGGAGTTTTAGTTTGCTCCCAAAGTCAGTCCAGGTAGTCTTCCGTTATTCGATTTTAAAAGACTATCATGTAGTCTTTATGTGTAGTGACCTGTAGCACTCAGCGAGCATCACTTTGGGCCATTTATCCTATGAGCAAATAGAAAGACAAAGCTACTACCTTTGAATCTCTATGAAGCCGATACTTTGAGCAGGATGCCTTTAGGAAGACTGTAGCTGAGATCTGTTGCTAAATGTGTGCCGCTGTCTTTATTTCTCTGTGCAAGGCTGTCTTTTAAAAAGTACTTTAATAAGCAGCATGGCAGATTAAACCTTAATTTGATTCTTCACTATCTTCAAAAACAAACATGGAGGGTACTTATTTTTTAACCAAAAGTAAAAGGTAGTACTGAAAATGGTTCTGAAAAGACTGGTCCCCCATGTTGCCTGGGGAGGAGGCCTTTTTCCCCAGCCAATGGTCCCCCAGGTCCTAGGTGTCATCTCAGTGCAGGGAGAATTGTCTTTGAGCACAAGGGAGCTTGTAACATCTACATTATTCTTAGAGATTTGTGCAGGTGCCTATGGAAGACACAATATTTAATGTCAAATGTGAGTATATAGGAAAAGACATACTTGTCTCATAGTCAGAAGAAATACTTCTAATGCCAGTATATACACGATAAACATTTATTTGTGTGTTTTATTTCATGCCTCAGATGTAATGTGCATTTTCTTTCCCTCAGTTGCTATATTTACCACTTCGTTCCACATTAGGATTAGATAACCTCCACCACGCAGGCTGGGTAATTTCCATGCTTTCTGGTCACTAAGTAAAACACACACATGGCATGGTGGGGGGAGATAGCTGCAGAAGTCTTATCTCCAGGCTTCATGTGCCCTGGCCTTTAACTTACCAGGCTGTAGCAGCTCCCTGTGTTCTGCCTAGGGCATGCCAGGGGTTTTCTTTCATGGTTCCTCACCCTGTTGCTCAGCAGCCCCTGCCACCTCCTGCAGAAGAAACTAGCCTTGGGCATTGAGACTGCCAGGAGCCCAGAGAATGGGGCTAGATTCCCTTGTCCCCTAAAAGGTGGAGCACTTTTGTGCAAATGTCTGCTTTATCCCTTATATGAAGCACTCAAACCAAAGGCATAAACATGCCCTTTATCTGCTCAGAGAAATCAGAAGACTGGGACATTATAGATTTCTATTATTTAGGGACCACAAATAATAGAAACTAAACACACAGAAACCATGTTAAAAGAAAGCACATTCTTTCTGCTAGTGAGCTTATCAAAACCACTTAAACCAGTTGAAGTTCCTCTTGTGTCCTAGATAAAGGAGCCAAAATAGAAGAGATTTCAAAGGAACCTCAATTCTTTGTGGGGAGGAAGAGTTCCTGAAATGCTAATTGTTGAGTTGTAACAATCCACTGTAACTACTTATCAGATAGGAATGGGGCCAGAAACTTCTTGATTTGGAAATCCACCTGTTTGGGATATAATTGACTAACCAAGGAAAGGAGTAATGCTAGAATTTTTTTTTTAATAATCACAATTTGAATTGGGTTTCATTTTTATTTTCATTGAGCCAAGCTCTTGAACTGATCTATTACCTGGAGGTCAGGAAAAGGTTATTGAAAGTCTTGATTTTGATTTATTAAGAGACTTAAGTTTGCTCTCAAAACCTTAAAGCCTTTTAGAGTTGTCAGCCTAAAAAGGAATTTTTTTGATGGTGGGAACCATGATGTGGAGATGACCCACAAATACCTTCTGTTCTGACTTTTTAGAAATCCCACCCTGTGTCTGAGGGTCTGGTAGGAACACTGTAGCCGTCCGCGGCAGCGTTGGCATGCAGCTTTGACTACTTGAAAATTCACAAGCAACCCTAGTGCTAAAATGCTTGTTTTACAATTTTATATTGATACCCATAAGAAAATTAACTAATTGCAGTTTTCTTTTTGTCCTTTTGCACCTCTGTCTGCTGCTTCCTGTCTCTCTCTGTCTCTTTCCCATCAGTCACCTGGGCATGGCACTGACTCATGTCCCTTGTCACCCCCATCAGCCCACGTTGACCCCCCCTCCCCCACGGAGCTCCGTAGGAGGTGTAAGGAGAACGAACACTCCCCATCAGGTTCCGAGCTGCCCAAAGCTGAGCATTTGCACGGAGAGTCCACCTTGGACTCCGATGGCCAAATGAAGGCTTACTTGGGGGACCAAGACATGGCATTTAGCTACCGACAGCAGACTGGCAAAGGGACCACCCTATTTTCCTTCTCCTTGCAGCTCCCCGAGTCATTCCCCTCCCTCCTAGATGACGATGGGTACCTCTCTTTCCCCAACCTGTCTGAAACCAACCTCCTGCCCCAGAGCTTACAGCATTACCTCCCGATCCGCTCGCCCTCCCTGGTGCCCTGCTTCCTCTTCATCTTCTTCTTCCTGCTCTCCGCCTCCTTCTCTGTGCCATATGCCCTCACTCTCTCCTTCCCTCTGGCTCTGTGCCTCTGCTACCTGGAGCCCAAGGCGGCCTCCTTGAGCGCCTCCCTAGACAATGACCCGAGTGACAGTTCAGAGGAAGAGGTGTGTACCTCGGCATAGAACACAGTTCCCCTGCGTGTTCCGTGCTCAGTCCGAAACAGTGTTAGCCGGCTGCTGCCATAGTGATCCCACTTTCAGAGCCTCATTTATTGTCTGTGCCAACATGGTGAGAGTTTGTGTGTTGGGAAGTCCAACCCGGGCCCCAGGGTTAGGCACAACACCATGTGGACATAGCAGTCTGTGCCCCACCCAGAATCATCCTGCTACCCGCAGAGTTCATTGTGGGCTGAGGACTCAGCCAGGTGTTAATTTCAAATAACTCATTAGCTGTGTAAAAGATGAGGGCTCAGTTAAGGGTTCTGTTCATTTATCATCTAATAAAGTAAATCACATTTGAAACAGATAAGTAAATACCAACATCAGTGAGATTCACAGAAAGAGATGGAGAGAGTACCACAAGAGGGGATGTGTTTTCACATCCTAGTAGTTTTCCAAAACTGCAAATGGGTCTCCTCCCGAGAGATTCTGAAATGTCTCCTTGGCCCTCTTTGATAGTTGTCATAGTTACCCACTGAGGTGGACCAGGTCCCACTGTGTTGGGTGAGAAGGAATGCCTACGGCAGCTTAAAACACCCACAGGACATCAGTCATTGGTAGCATCCAGAGCAGGACCAGGAACAACCAGAAGTGGTGCAGCAGTGTCCAGATTCAATCAGGGAAAGATTTACTTGAAGTCTCCACAGATTATAAAAACAACCAGAAATTTCATCCATGCCAGCAGTGGCCATGCATATGTCACATGGCACCAGCTCTTCACATCCAGCAAAAGCAAAACAACACCCCACGTTTTGACAGTATGGTAAAGTCAGGAAAGCTGGCTGGACATCTGTGGCCCTCAGCCAAGTATGTGCAGAGTAGGGGGATGAGCCTGAGCTCTTAGCCTGTCAGTCTCCTGACCCTCAGCCCAGCAAGCAGGTGCGTTCACATAGCTAGCAGCCTTTCCTTTTAATTGCTCCCTTTTCCTACTGCTCCACAGTCCTGTGAACAGAACCTCAGTTTCCCTTTCTGTGGACTTCAAACAGGTACAGGGTAAAGATTAGAAGCTGCCACTAGAGGCTCTGGCTGTCATGGCCTGGCACATGTACATCTCCCCAGGCTCCCTCCAGCTCTCCTGTTCCCACAAACAAGGGCCTTTGTGGCAGGAGTCAAGCCAAACATTCCTAGCATTAAAAAAAAAAAGTTACAAAGTCAGGGCAGCACTAAAAAAAGAAAGTCTATTCAGTTCCATGCTCTGCTAGAAAGTCATAATTTGAGCTGTACCTGTGAATATATAGAACTGCTAAGATGTGTAAGTACTGGTATTTATTGGTGTTATATCCATTTTTGCACAGCAAAAGGAAAGAAGTGTGAATGGTCTCACAGGTGCTTTAAATTTCAATTTGATATTGCATGAAAGTCCTTTTCAAGGTTCTGTATGCATATATAGGTAACATTTTATACATAGAAAATATTTTGAGAACTACTTTAAACCCTATTTCTCAATATTATCAAGTAGTATAAGATTAGATTATTAGTGGGTTTCCAAACTGGAGATTTATTTTTCCTTTAGTAGTAGAGTAAGTCCTCAAGCTGACATAAAACAAAAGATTCCTGTTTTATGCTTTTCTAAATTCTAAATGACTATTTGAACTTTTTTCTATAGCCAACCACACAGATCTTGTGCCTAATCCAGGGTATACATCTTGTTGTAATCAGTGCATGAGAATTAATGTTACACTTGGGCGTGTCTGCATTACATCAGCAAAACAAATCACAGCAGTGCATTGTTGGAAGCCAGTTAACATGGGATGGGGGTTTCCCAGTCCCAACTGCCCTTGTTATTGCAAACCCCTGAAACTGTGAGTTAGCACTGACCAATGCAGGCTTCTCCCCATCTCCTCTCCAGCCTCCATTAGCCTATTACAGCTCTCCCACCACCAGGCTTTGTATCTGACCATCTGCTCAATGTTGACTCCTAACCCCAGGTTTTCAGAGCTGCACATTGTAGTTCAGCATGAGCTAA
Source organism: Pedetes capensis (assembly GCA_007922755.1). Classification (NCBI taxonomy): domain Eukaryota; kingdom Metazoa; phylum Chordata; class Mammalia; order Rodentia; family Pedetidae; genus Pedetes; species Pedetes capensis. The sequence goes on along the minus strand of VMDO01002879.1, from coordinate 78,319 downwards.
AGAACTCATATTTAGGTCACTGCAATAAAAAAAAGCTATTTGCTTACATGACCTGTTTTATTCTCTAGGCCTCAAGCACTTTGGCAGCTAAACTAGGTGACTCCTTAACATGTAGTTCATCTCTGTCACTTTCGTTTTGCAGAAACGCTAATGACAGTAATTCTTTTTGCATTTTTCATGTGCTACAGTGGTTTAATCAGTTCCAGCCTTTCTCAAGAGTGAAACAGCATAGAAAGGTTTAATCATTTCAAACTGTAAAGCAGTTAGCCAATCATTTTTTTCTTTTATATTTTCAGAATGATCAAATAAAAAGGGACAGAATATCAAATCATCTTTCAAGAAATATAAGATAAATTTAGCTCACCATGACATAGAATATAATTACAGGTGGATATCTGAGTAATTTTTTGATAATACAAAGAAAAAGGATAGTGATTCAAAATCTGAAAGAAAAAAGTAATTGATCAACTGATTTATAACATTTTAAATTGTGCAAAGGTAGTATTATAAGATAGTTCTTGATGTGCTTTACATTTTTTCAGTTTATGTAGACATATATTACATAAATAACAGTTGCTATAAAAGCTACTTTATTCATTTATTCATTTGTCAACTATTGATCAGGCACTATACTTGTTAACTGACTAGATGTTAAACAGGAATTTGAGGGAGTCTACAGATGTTTATTTTTTTGAGACAGGATCTTGTTATGCTGCCCAAGCTGACCTTGAACTCACATTCCTCTTGCCTCAGCCTCTTGAGTAGCCAAGATTATAGGTGTGTGACAATATACCCAGCTTTTGAGGGAGTTTAGATATGGCCAAGGATAATTGATTGTATATACATAGGAAAATTAGTAGTAACAATTATGTACTGTTATGTTAACATCAACATGGGATAATTTTTAGTTGTGTGTATCAGGCATTTTATAAAGCACCTGATGTCCATTACCAAATATGGTTAGGGCTGTTATTTTCCCCATTTTCCAAGAAGGAAATGGACTAAAATATGAAATGTGCCCAATGTATCGCAAGTTTGAGCAGCAAGGATTTGAGCTGGTCAGTCTGACATACCTCTCACTCTTATCTACAGTTGAACCTTAATGCTAAGATATTGGAAAGTTACCGAAGTAAAATTTAAAACCATAAGAAGAGAACTACCTTTAAGAACTTTATACGTGTTTGACACAGCTAATTAGGACACTAAGCATGGGTTGTTCTTATTTTTTCTTAAAAGCCTAAAAAATCATTAAGTTACTCTATACACTTGAGTAGTAGCCTGCCTTTTTCTTACTAATTCACACCAGCCTTTCTCGGAGCTGTCAGTTGATAAAGCTGAGCTAATACCGTAGGAATGATCACCCTTATAAAAAAATTAATAAGACACCGTCTACCCCAGTTGTTAACGGAAGTGGTCAGGTCATGAAAATACATCAGCCCCACTTTATTTACCAGGCTACTGAGAAACACTTGCCACTTAGGTTGCCAGAATGCCGTCCTCAGGTACACGTGCCAAGCATGCACTCCAACTCCTTTTCTTCTAGAAACATCTAAAATAAAAGTTTACGATTGTGCCCAGAATCAGTCTGGCCAGAATTACATCAGTAGAGACAACACTGACCCAGATGCCACTTCTCAACATTTCTTGTTCTTTGCAGGGAGGAACTATTTTAGGAGACAGCTTTACAACAATAGATCCCCTCAGTTCTGATTTTTGTTTTCAAAGTATTAATCACAAGTCTTTGCTGGAGGAAATTTTCCTAATGATTGGTTGAAAATTGTGGAGGGAGAGACAGTTAAAATTGAGGCATTTAGATAATATCTTGATTTCTGTGCCAATGGTTCTACTCTATGCAAAAGAAAATAGTTTTTGTTTTGAATCATAAACCCTTTTGAAACTGATTAAGAACCAGTCCCATGATTCTCTCCTGAAAACCTAGGGTCTGTCAAATGCTGTGCTTTGTTTTATTTGTTTCTGAGTAGATGTATCTCTCTATATTTTTAAAAAATTATTATTATTGTTTACATCATTTGGTATTTTTGCAATGAGATGTTTAAATACATGCTTTGATATATTTCTTTATATTGGTGGGGGAGGCCAAAGAAACAGCATAGTCTTTAAAAAATATGTACTAGCAATGCTATTTGAAAACTGAGTTACATTTTTCCTATGTAAAACATATGCCTGCGAGTCATTGGCATATGCTTTAATCCTTACTAGGTAATGCAGACAGCCTGATGGTGTCATGCGTGGGTGTTAAATGATCCAGTGGTATAAATGAGGGGCTGAAAGTCCAGTGACTGTTACAGTAGCTTTTTATAGAAATTTACATTTCCATTTACTTTTCAAATGTGACCTATTACTAGAATAAAAAAATACATCTAACCCTCAATTTTATTTGCATTTACCATTTTTAGGAGAGTTTTTCTGGGTGTTAGTAGAAGGGGTGGGAGGAGAATGGCGAATTGGTTTACCAGGCCACAGAAGCAAGCAGGTCAGCATGGCCCATGCAGTCAGGCAGGTGGCTCGTGCCTCGGGTCTTCCTCAGAGGGGCTCTTCTGATGACCCCTAGCTCTGCCTCTTCCTTTGCTTTGCTTGGACCTGCACTCCTGTGGGGAAACTAGGATGCCACACACCCCAGAGAAAGACAATGGGCTCCACTATGCATACCCTGTGTGACCAGATGGGTTTGTTTTTTGTCCCTGCTTCCTCCTGGATCCTGATCACTTCTGTGGTCACCAGACTGACAGTGAGCGGACGGACACTGCGGCCGATGGGGAGACCACCGCCACTGAGGTTGGTATGAAAATGGACGGCGGCTGGTGGTCACCTTCCTTGCAGGGCAGCTCTGCACACAGGAATCCTGCAGATTAGCTTTTGGCATTCACTGTCTTGACCAGCGGTTGTCACATTCTGGCTTGTGTCAGAATCATCCGGAGGTTCCCAGCCTTGTGTTTCTCATTCGAAGGGCTGGGGTGGGCCTTGAGAATTTATAGATCTCACCAGTTCGCAGGTGATATTAACTCTGTTAATCTTATGATCACATTTGGAGAAACAGTTGTCTAAATGGATAATACTTTTAAAAAAAACGAAAGGAGAGGAGATTGTCCTATCTCAAATGAGAGGCTGTTTGCATATGATAGCCATGATGAGTAGGGAGAAAGGTCACAGTTAAATTACAGCTTATTGGCAAAATTCAGATGTTTTTAAATCTCAAATGGCAAACTCATGCTTGTCAAAATAATAGTTCTCTGAACCCATGTTTATAGCCTTTAGCTATAGCATAGCGAAGGTCACTCACTGTTGTTCGATGCCATCAAGTCAGGGTCAACTCATAGCAACCATACGTACAACAGAAGGAAACACTCCCCAACACTGTGCCATGCCCGGCACTATGTCAGTGCTTCTCTGTTGTTCACAGGGTTTTAGATGGCTGATTATTTTTGGGTTGTTTTGGGAGTGGGCTGCCAGATCCTTCTCACATTTTTGCAGTGCTGGGGATCTAACCCAGGGCCTCAGAGTGCACGAGCATGACTCTACTAACTGAGCTAAACTCTAGTCCACACTCACAAGGAATTAATTCTCTGAGGAAAAGAAATTCAGCAAATTATTATTAGTAGTGTATTGGAAAATGTAATCACATTGAACAGGAAAGATACTATACTATTATTTCCACCTTATTAATTCTTTAGGATATGTTAAATGTGTATATGTGTGTGCAGTTATGTTATTTTTAAAATCTACCCTATCAGTAACTAATTAAAATTTATGCAAAAACAGCATTAATGGAGTGATGAAAGTCAAGATGTTTATTTTCCACAGTGCTAACAGAACTGAATTTTTACTCTGTAGTAAAGTTTACTTTAGATTGTATGTTGTTTTTAATACAAATCAGTTACAACCATGTTTTCTACTTGGGTATTTAGGAAGAACTAAAATTTATGTAAGTGGCATCTATTCATTGCTTAAGTCAAAATGTCTTCAGGAAAAAATATATTTCATAGTGGCATTTTATTAAGTTTCTTCCTCTGGAAATTCCAGAGTTCAAGTCACAGCTTAAAAAAAATCACAGTTTTTAAAATAAAAGATAATCATGTAAAACTGTCATCCAGATTCTTTTAAGCAGTCACAAATAGATCTGTGACAAGTTAATCCTTTTCTTTGCCAACTATAACAAAACAACACCTTGATTTCTTAGTTACATTTAGTCACAGGTTAAATATATTCAATAGATATCATCAGAAACCTAATATATGCTAAAAATGAAAAATATTTTAATAATCATACTTTAAATTTCTATAGCAGTTTTAAAATGTGTTATGTAACATGCAAAACAAGTAAGCAGATACCATCCATGTATGCTGGGTAGACTGTGAGGCCTAAGAATAAAAAGAAGAGCTGTGAACCCATGGCACATGTGAGAAATAGCGCATCACCAGCGCTACTTTGGTTTCCTGTAGCCTTTTTACTCAGTTTCCCTCCCCTCAGGTGGACAGCCTGGCCACAGTGCAGTGTGGGACACGCAGAGTAGGTGCCTCGTCTCCGTCAGCCAATAGGAAAACTGAGACCAAATAGGCAAACTCACCTGTGTAAGGCCACTTGCTTGAGCCTGGCTCTTTTCTCACCTGTGGTTTCCCTCTGGGTCTCTGCTTGGTGTGCAGGGCCAGGCCCAGGTCAGAGAATTGAGGTGACAGCCTGACCACGCAGGCACACATGCCTTGACCTACTTTCCCCATCACTGGTACTCACAGGCCAGTCCAAGGATTAGACAGGTCCTTGAAATCAAAGAAATAGGGATAATGACCTGACTTTGAGTTGTTGTTTTTTTTTTTTTTTAAATATCTGGGTATTTAAAAAATAATTCTAAAGCTGATCTGTCTTCATTTTAAAGAGAAATGGTAGTGCTGTTGATGGTAGTTGTTGTTTAAAAAAAACTTCCTTACTTAGCCCATATCAGCCTTACCCCCTCTGAAATTTTTTTTAAATGTATAGGTTCAGCCCAGCATGCTGACACAAACCTGTAATCCCACCACTTGGGAAGATGAGGCAGGAGGATCACCAATTTGAGGCCAGCCTTGGCTACATAGTGAGACCTAGTCTCAAAAAAATACTAACAAAACCAAAAAAGTGTATAAGTTCATGGAAATCAGTCTTTGACAAAGTTTTAAAATGTAGGAACCTCTGGATTAAATTCTTTGAGCCTTGGTCCTGTAGCCCACAAATCGAGAGTTATAATTGCTACCCTCATAGAGCGATTGGGAGGATTCATGTATTACAACAAAAGCTGACATTACTGTGAAATCATGGCCATTCACAGGAAGTGTAACCTGGCTCCTCAGATTTCCAGATTCCAGACAACCTGCCAAGCCCTCACTGCACCTTTCTAAGCACATACTTTCTAAGCTCATCAAAATGCTAGCAATCTACTGGCAAGGAAACTTTTACTCCTCTATTCTTATTAAGCTTCATAATTTGTATGTGAGAATGTTGTGGTTTGTGTATAATAAAGAATTGTATCCATATGGAGAAGCACACCAATGCCCACATTTAGCAAGCTTACATGGACCACAATTCTTAGAGTAAATTGCATGGTAAGACTTTATCTCCCACTCTTTCCTGATGCTGACAGTCGGACCAGGAAGAAGATGCAGAGCTCAAGGCACAGGTAGAAAATTAAAATAAAACCCAAAAAACAGTGTGTGATAAGTCCTCGTTTGTCTACAGTGTTCGGATCTTTCAGCATGCTCCGTAGCTATTACCATGTCGATGGTGCAGTGGGTAGGATGGCATTTCTTGCCTTGACTACTGTGTCCCTTACTTTTCCCTTTCTTCTCCACTTTTTTCAGAATAGTCTGATTAAGCGAATAAAGGGTGAAAATGTGTATGTCAAACATAGTAATCTTATGTTAGAGGTTGGTATTGGTATATACCAGTGCATGTCTGTGTGTGCTGTTTCTTCCTGTAGTGGCATACCTGTGGGCTCGTACCATGATGCATGAAATCTGTGTGCTCCTGTTAATAAGTCGGGATGACTTCTCTGCTACTCCAATTCCTTATTCTCTCCTAGATATAGATCCCTTTTCCTGTGTATACATTTACTTTAATTCTCTCTGGTTAATGTGAACTATACTCCTTACAGTTTACCTTTTAAAATTCTTTTGATTTATATGCTTGTGTGAAATTAGACGTTTTTCTTTCTCTTTTCCCTGGAAATATCACATTTTCACCAGAGTGTTTGTGGTAGTGTCATGACCCCGATCATAATTCAGTTTTCTTTTGACTACTACTAAGAGTGACATTACTTTTTTTTTTTTAAGTGCTAAAACAAAGCCAATGTGAAAGGTTGACTTTGGATTCCTTATGTTCTGAATATAGGAGCTAGATAAAACTCAGGATGAACTGATGAGACATCAAACCAACATTAGTGAGCTGAAAAGAACCTTTTTAGAAACCTCGACAGACACTGCCATAACAAATGAATGGGAAAAGAGGCTTTCTACTTCTCCCGTGCGACTGGCTGGCAGGCAAGAGGATGCTCCCATGATCGAGCCACTTGTACCTGAAGAGGTCAGTATTCAGGCTTTGGGGTGGGATTGTCTTCTGTTTAGGGGCATCACTTCTCTACATGGCCTAGAACTGGGGAAAGGATTTGGCCAGCTTCGAGGTAGAGAACCTCACTTTCGTGTATGTAGAATCCAAACTGGGATGCTCAGTGCTCCAAAGAAACACTGCTAAGTAAAAGGAACAAAGAGCTGAGCAGTGACTAATGGCATCAGATGGTGTTGAGAATGGCCAGGAAGCCACAGGGAGACGATAGTGTAAATAGGCTGATTCTGATCATAAATCATAAGTCTAGATTTTTTTATAGCTGGGAGAAGTTGAGCTACTATCTTAGTGAACTGACAGTTTTCCTGAATATGCTTTTTTCTTCTGGATTAAGAAATGCCCTGAATATTCCTTTATGTTTCTCATCAATTGGAAAATGAGGCCTATTGAGATTGTCTACTGTACAAGTGATGATTAGAAGTTGATAGCATTTCAAGACACATTATTCTTGATATACTGCACTAGGATTTTATTGACAAAATGAGTGTTTTATTTGATTTTTATTTAGAACTGGTTATTTTAATTGATTCATAATCATTGTTTGATTCTTTTTTAATAGAGAAAGAGCAGGACAGAAATTTCTTTTTAGGTGAGACTTTTCAGTTAGGAAATCTCTCTTCTAATGTACAGAGTGAGGATTCAACCTGTATTACCTTCAGGCTCCCATTGTGTTGGGCCCACAAACTGCCATAGTGCTTATTTAACTATCAGATATCATCTTGCTTTATCTCTCTTTCAAAAGAATGTGTTTTTGAAAGCTGACTCTTTCAAGCATTGTATTGATTAACCTCCTTCTTATCAATATCCTTTTATCATGAGGTATTTGTCCAGGAGGCTGAGAAAGAATAGAAAATCAAAACATAGGCTTTTATGTGAAGAAAAGCCTTTAAATAGTGGTCTATATATAATGCTACAGTCTTGCAGTGAAAATAAGAATTGAATTATACCCATTGCTGATCATTTTCTAAACCTCTTTTGAAAGCTGTTTAGCAAAATGGCCAATATCTCACTCTTATGACAATTCCAATCCCAGCTGAAAAGGAGAGGGTACATAATCATTTGAATTACTTTGAAAGGTGCCCTTTTATGCAGAATAAATGAAAAGTGTGGGAGAAGTATGTGACAATACACTCCCGAGGCAATCTCAAAACAATCAGCCGTTGAAAACCCTATGAAGGTCACTGTGAGTTGGGCAGGACTTGATAGCACCTAACAACAACAACAAATGGAAAGTACTATAATGAAACTATTCCTGTGCCATTAAACACCAATTCCAATCAAATGACTTATTTCAAGGGACAAAAATGTGGTTTCATTTCAGTATTATAGTCCTTGAATCATTAAGAATATCAATTATCAGTTCTACTATCATACATTTTATTGCAGTTGGTCAAGTTTGGCTTACTTAATTTTTGCTATCTCTTTTGGAAATAATGTGCTGACTCTAGTAATGTCAGGTTAAGTTACAAACACACAAAATAAATAGCCATCCAGGGTAAAACAAGGAGAATCAAATGTCTCTTCCATGCTGATATTTCAGAAAATGGCAGATGGCAGCCACTTTGAATGAAAATTTAGGTGGTACCTCAGAGAAGTTAATAAACAAAGGGAGGATAAAACTCAAAATCATTAGACTAGTAAAATAATATTTTTACTCCTGATTAAATCCTTAATCTTAGAAGGTGGTATCAGATGAACCCCCAAAACAATAATAATTTAAGGACGTGATATTTTTGAGGACACTAGACTTCCCCTGGATATTAGTATCTTTTCTATGTTAGTGAAAATCCTGGAGAAGACCAAGAAAAGATTTTTTCAACAGGACCAAAGGATAGAAACATGTCCTTTGCAGAAGAGCAATGCAGTTTGGGTATTTAGACTGGAGACGTCCAAAGGTGTCTTAGTGACTGTTCTCATGTCTCTGCTTAATCATTACATGAAAACTCAGTCCTTCATCACCATTGTGCACAAGTGAAATTTCAGGAAGTGCTTGGCTAGATATAATTTTAAAATAAGGCTGAATAATGCTGGTTATCTAAATGAGCCATAAGTCCCAGAGGAAGAATGCTGTCTTTAGGTAGTCTGAGCCTATCCTTCCTTGAGCAGCAAGCCAAGCAAGGTGACCTCTGCATTCCCTACTGTTCTTCTTCAGGACCTGGTCATCAATGAAGTCCAGGTTTATAGCATAGTCATGAACTCTATAGATAATCTTAAGACCAAACTAGAAACTTCTTACTATCTAAATTACTGCCAGTTTCTACATTCAAACCATTACTTCTGTTACTTGTTTTGTGAAAAGTACAGGATCATTTTACCCTTCAGCTAGGCACATACAAAGCATATTGGTCTATAAACATATAACCAAAAGGTTTTTATTTTTGAGGGGAGGCATTTTTCAAAGTAAATAACTAATTTGATATTTTATTCAATATGACCCACTTTAAACTGATCAATCATCAACTAGTTTAGAAAATGTCTTTATTTCTAATTGAAAGTATTTAACTTCATTTATACAATTGACATCCTGAATACAGTAATACTGTTTGTATCATAATCAGGAATAAACTTAGATTCAGTGACCCCAAGTGTAGTTAGCTTTTTTGTTGTTTGGTTTTTGGTTGGTAAAATTCAGTGGTAAAATAATGATTTGAAAAATATCTGGTGACTTATCTTTAATGTGATCACCATTCTTATTTTGTTCTATCTATAGTGTTTGAATCCTAAGTAACTGTTATTTCTATAAAATGCTACCCATTTATGAGCAATTATAAGAAAATTAGAGTTATAAATATGTATAATGCAGTCATGATTATATTGAGAATTTTATGTGTTTACTATATAAAATGGGAATTTGATTGCCAGTGTTTCCACATTTCAAATGTTTGAGGTAATAGCAGACAAGTCACAAGGATGCTTCCAAAGCAGCAGATAAAATTGAGCCCTCATTAACTTTCAGAAATAGACAAACCCATATACAGAGCCCACCAAATGTTAATGGGTAGACATGTGGTCTATGCAGGGTTCCAGGTACACCTCTATCCACAAACATTTTCCACAGCAGCCTCCTATGATGCACCAGCTAGCCCATGGTAGAGGTGTGTTCCTTCGTGGTTGCTTGAATACCAAAAGTTTCTAAATCCCAATCGAAAAGCAATATCCATTAGTATCTATGCATTATTGATACTGTCCTCTATTTTGTGAGTGGTAGGTTTACAGATGTGTTCACTATATTACTAGTACTCTGTTCACTATATTATGTAGTGAACAAAATATATATGATATAGTGAATACAGTACAGTTCCTTGAACTAGATGCTTCATATAGGTGATTCTTATTATTCATATGTTCAGTATTTTCAGATTCACTCCCTACAATTTATTTATAGAAACCCTTAATCACCCAAGAGTGAATGACAGTTTTATGAATTTTGTATGCCAGAACAGGTCTTGTTTCCCAAGTATAAAACAGAGATGAATGTTTAAGTAACTAAACAAGATGATTAAGGTATACACCTGACTGTATTCTCAATTCTAATAAAAGTGTTTTTAGATTAGCAGTTTCTCTTTATGAGTATCTTTTCACTTCCCCAGTAGTGGGATTGATTGGGGTGGAAAGTGAACCATGTCTAGAGTTTAATTTTAAGGTCTATCCCTTTATGTTAACTGCTTCTGTTATTGACATACACAGCTCAGAATGTAGTCTGTGTTGCATTCCAATGATAGGACATAGACATTTTAAAAATTAGTCTGTTTCAGACAACAGGATTTGCTGTTGATGCTAAGCTGTTTTTTAAAGCTTTTATCTTAGAAATAATGCTTAGCTCAGTGATTATAATTAGAGGCGCAGCAGTGTTATTCTGAAAAGTCCCTATAATTTGACCTTTCCTTCCTGCTTCTCATTTATGTTTGAAAAAGAGGCTATGATTGAAAAATTGTTAAAAATCTCTGTTTAATGTTTGTTCATGGCAGAGTTTATCTTTTTCAATACCTTCCTCTAAAATTGTAACAGGCAGGAATTTTTCTCTCCTTAGAAAATGTGTTCCTAAAAAAGCTAAAGTTGACCTAGCAGAGAAGGGAAAATTTGGGGAATTCAAAAGAAGGAGGGAGAGATCTAGCCAAAGGAGGAAATCCTGGGAGAGGAGAGGGGGGAGAGGAAAACAAGGAGGAATGAGGAATAGGGGAGGGGGTAACCTCGGGGTGAACAGCCCAATTTTAATTTAAAAAAAAGAAAGAAAGAAAGAAAATGTGTTCCTTAGCTGGGTGCCATGGCGCATACCTGTCATCCCAGCGACTGGGGAGGCGGAGGCAGGAGGATCGTAAGTTTGAGACCAGAGGCAGTCTGCGTAACTTAGCGAGACCCTGTCTCAAAAAAAGTAAAAAAAAAAAAAAGGGGGCTGGGGTGCAGCTCAGTGGTCCAGCACTTGCAAAGCATGCAAGCGTGAGGCCCTGGGTTCAGCCCCCAGGACCACAGAAAAAATGAAAAAAAGAAAATGTGTTCCTTGTCTCTCATTAGAGTCACCTGAGAATGGTACCATCACAATCTGCCAATAGGCTGCACAGAAGCATATGCCACATGCTCCCTGGCAAACTCTTACAGGCATGTGACTCAATGCAGTACTTCCTGGTAGAGTAGTAGACAAGCAGGAATTTTAAATAGTGCTTATAAAATTATATTGTTTAAAATTTTTCATTCTTCTAGAAACTTTGAACTTTAAATATTTTTAGATTGATTTTCTAAAATATCCTTTCTGTTCCCATTGTATGGAGTTGTACACCATGCAGATAGGCTTGGTTGCTACTGGATTACCACTTGGATTGTTGTTCTTAGGTGCCATGGAGTCAGGTTTGACTCATAGCAACCCTATGTACAATAGAACGAAACACTACCCAACACTGTGTCATGCCCGGCACTATTGTCAGTGCTTCTCTGCTATTCATAGGGTTTTCAGTGGCAGATTGTTTCAGGAGTGGGCTGCCGGGTCTTTCTCCCATTTCACTTGGATTAGGCCTATTTAAAGCAAAAGAAAGTAATAAGAAGCAGGGCACAGTGGCGCACGCCTGAAATCCCAGCAGCTCAGGAGGCAGAGGCAGGAGGATCACAAGTTCAAGACCAGAGGCAGTCTGCATAACTTAGCTAGACCCTGTCTCAAAAAGTAAAAAAAAAAAAAAAAAAGGGCTGGGGGCGCAGCTCAGTGGTCCAGCACTTGCAAAGTATGCAAGTGCAAGGCCCTGGGTTCAACCCCCAGTACCACCAAAAAAAAAAAAAAGAGGAGTAAGAAATAGTTTAAAAATAAAAAACTAGTTCTTGCATGAACTATTTAGTGTTTCTTAATGTTTCTTATCTGTACATTAAAGAAAAGTATGATTTGGTCTAAATTTTTCACTAAGATAATGCAAAGTTAATTTTTAAAAATTATTTACCACATTATAAAAGTTTAAATAAAGCTTGAAATTTTTCTTGTTTATTTGTCGACAACAAAAAAGTCAATCCAAGTACAACTGGTTTTATTCAATTGAATGGCTAATGCACTGACTTCGTGTGCATTTCACTCCTCCATAATAGGCGGCACATGAGTGGGGAAACAATCAAATACTTGTCAGAAATAGAAGTGAGGATTTATTCCTAAATTAAATTTTTTAAAAAATTTCTTCACATTTTCTCTTAGTACTCACCTTTACTATCTATGGAACATACATTGTTCAAATGCAAAAAAAAAAAAAAAAAACCCTTTGTATAGCTCTTGTATGTTCTTTATTTGTAGAAATTGAAAAAACAGTTTGAGTTGTATAAACACTCAAATTTCAGAAAATCATCTATCACTTTTTGGAAATGATTATTAAATTTTAAGGTGGCTTCAGACCATTTTTCAAATTAATAAACAATAATTTACTTCAGCAAAAATGAATAAGTGATTCTGAATATAGATACATGTATATAGAGAATACAGTAAAAGGACTGTCTTCCTAACTTGCCTTTTTGGGAACTGTCTACTTCCTCTTCTCCAACCCAACCCCCTTTATTCAAACAGACCAAAGAAGAAAGAGAAATTTCTGAAAAAGTTATATTTTTGCAGCAAGGAACTTCACCATTCCTTGAGTCTCAGGTAAAAAACAAACATGAAGGATTTTCCAAACAGAGTTGCTCTTCAGACTTCAGTGTCATTCGGGTGTCTTTAGTTCTTATTTTCCTTTTTAAATTTATCTTGTTTGAAACTAAGGTAGGTATATTAATTTTGCTTAGATTCTGGGGAAGGGAAAGAAAATAATTTTCTCTATATTTTGCTTGTTTTATTCATCATTTCTTTGTAACTTCTCCTAGAATATTATAAGTTATCATTGGAGCATTTTGATTATACTTTCTGATGATAATCTTACTGCCTCACTACCTGTTTTTACCCATACAGTGGTGCTAATTTAGATGACCTTGACTGATTTTGGAAGTTCTGACCTTGTGTTGGTATTCCCACTAGTCAAATGTGATTAAGAAAATGCAGGAAACAGACGCTTCTGTTTCTGTGGCTACTTCTTGTCAAATAACAGTTTCCAGAGAACTATTCCAATGACTCTAGAGTTTATTTTTTCTATTTCTTTCATTTACAGCACCAGAACACAGATCAAGCTTTAGATTGTAATAATTTCTCTTAAGGCAAATTTATGTCTAGATTAAAGTTTTTAAGCTATGGTAAATATGAAAGTAGAGAACATTCTAGCTTAAGATGTAAACCAAGGAACTCATCTGCTCCTGGTTTGATTTCTCTTCCCTCTGTAACCTGGTAGGCTGGTCAGCTGTTAGTCCATCACAACCTACTAGGTCTCCCTGAACGCAAAGGTTTCTTATCTTTCTTCTGCCTTGTTGGAACTAACACTAAAGAAAATAAGAGAAACCACTGAGACAGTAAACGTCACTTGTAATTAAGATTGGAACATTATACCAGCCACTGAGTCTTACTTGTGAAAGGATCAATGTGTCCCATCCAAAGGAAATATTTCATTACAGTGCCTTAAAGAGGCCACATCCAATTTTTATTGGATAATAAGCACAATCATGGAAGGAAGTATAATTTATAAACATGGAAAATGGTATTTACAGAAATTTATAGAATATTAGTGAGTTCTTTGAATAACAACATAAAGTATCATATATTTAACATGGAAAAGTGTCCTTCTGTGTCTACACCCTTAAAGCTGAATAACTTGTACAATTATTTCAGCAATGTAATCTAATCTTGAAGTACAAAATAATCTGAAGATTACTGAAAGAGCAAATCTACTTTTTTCAATTTGCCAAAATAACGTTCCTATTTTTAAAAATCTGAAATCACAACCCTGCCCTGCAGAATGTATTCCAAATTCAAAGTTAGAGTTAGTAAATTTTGATGAGATGAGATTGTAGCCATAATTTTTAGATCTTAACACCAGTCCAGTGTGGTCCCATTGCAGACATGTGTGTAGCTGTGGCCCTGAGTTTCTTAAAGGATTCTTATTTTAGAAATGAAATACAGTCAGAATTTCTAATTTAGCTTTTATATTTCAAATATAGGGCACAGAGGATTGGGTTATTGTAGACAAAATACCCACTGAGGTAGTTGATGGTGATTCGAAAAAGATTGTGACTTATAAGGTGGTGACCATGAGCAGTAGAACTGGTGACATTCCAGCCGACATGCTAAAATCTAGCACTATTGAAATGCATAGCCTCGATGACTTAGCCCGAGAAATGCAACTGAAAGAAGAGAGCAAACAGAAGATATACACTCTAGGGAAGTCCTACGACACTGTCTCTGGAAGAATTGTTACTATGACTGGGAAGACTAAAGAAGGAGAGAAAGTTGCACAGCCCATCCCCCTGGAAGCTCTGCAGAAAATGGAGAAAGGCATGTCAGAGTCAGCAAAGGTCCTGGTAGAATACGATGTCCTGGAAGTCCTTGCCGATGAGAAATCCAGGAGAGGACCAGAGGTCCCGGCAACAAAGCGGAAATTGTCAGAATCCCTGGCACCCATCAGAGAAGCTGAGTCTCGTCGACAGAGTCCTGAAGAAGATGACCTCCAGAAGACCATCCCAAAGCTGGGGGAGGATGTTTCCATCCACCCTCGCCCAGAAAGCACGCGAGTCAGCAAAGCGGAGCAGGTGCCAGAGACTGAGGTCTTAAAAGTAGGACTCTTTGGTCCCCGAAGGAAGAGCCTGTCTGAATGGCGATATTCCCAGGAACCAGCTGTTACTGTTGCTACTGCTCATTACATCACCGAGTCGTCTGCATCCCGAGTGGTGGTAACCAGTGGCTCTCATTTGGTCACAGTTTAAGATTCCAGCATGACATTCTTTGAGGCAGTGCCCTTCCACCCCGAGCCTTTCCGTTTCTCTCGCTGCTTGGCTTTATGTTGAGAGCAGCCAACCCAGCTTTTTGGTTTTTTTCCACGATTAGATCAATACTGCAGCCCAAAGTCGGCATTAAAACACTTTCCCGTTTAATTTCCAGCTGCCCATTCCCAAAATGTGATAGCACTGCTGTGGCTTGCATTGAAGGGGGAAAAAAAAAAAAGTTCTGCTTAAATCGGCGCCACCCTAATCCCAATAAATCTCTCTGCTTTAGCAAACAATAGCTCATGGTCACCCCAGTGCGCTATTTTATTTCCCATTCTTTTCTGTTTCTAAACTCGGTATCGTGGACTCTTGCATTCCTACTCCCTTTTCCTCTGCCTACAGTCTTGTCTGACGTGCTGTGTGTACATGCCTGTGTCTGTCTCGGCCTTGACTCTCCATTTCTCTGTTCACTCAGACTAAGCAGTCTTCCGGGGAAAAGCTCATGGATGGTTCCGAAATCTTCAGTTTATTAGAGTCTGCACGAAAACCGACAGAATTCATAGGAGGGGTTACGTCTACTTCCCAGAGCTGGGTGCAGGTGGCCATTTGCTCCCATCCTTGCTGCTTCTGAATGTGCCCATCTGTCTTGCTTTACCTTTGGGGCAGTGTGTGCTTGTGTTGTGCATCCAAGTGGCTTTGCCTTCAGCCTCTTAAGGGTGTCTACAGTGATTGTCCTTTGTGCCTGCTCCGTGTATCTGTCATGTGCTTTTCATTCCATTTCAAGAATATATTCTTCACATATTCAGAAGGCAATCATGTTGAGAAATTTTAATAGCATTTAATATTTGAAAGCATTTTATCTCATCTGTTGGGTCTAAGAAAGCATTTGAAAACAGTGTGGATATGTTATGATGCTTTCATTCTTTGCTCTTTTTTTTTTTTCACTTGTATATTATACTGCATTCTCTTGATTTTGTGAATGTTCTGAGGTAGCAGCATAGGTTCCCCTGTGTGTGTCTGGCAGGCATGCATCAAAGCTTCTGGCAGGAGGAATGAACTTATATTTTCTGTCTG
The DNA here is from genome assembly GCA_007922755.1 of Pedetes capensis. Lineage (NCBI taxonomy): Eukaryota > Metazoa > Chordata > Mammalia > Rodentia > Pedetidae > Pedetes > Pedetes capensis. The sequence continues at coordinate 62,338 of VMDO01002879.1, read as the reverse complement.
TGTTTGTACTTATAAGCACTTGACGTTGGCTTTAGGCATCCTAGGGAGTGACAGCTTTAGAGTTTTTCGTTGCTTTTCTCTTTTTCTTGCTGTCTCCTTCTCCGAACCTCTAGTTTATGGAAACGCACTCTAACATCACATTGTTTCCCCATACAGAAAGTGGAAACCAAGACAGAGTCTAGTGAAACGGTGACGGAAACCGCCCCGCACACCCAGCCCCTTAGCACCGAGAAGGTGGTGCAGGAAACTGTGTTGGTGGAAGAGAGGCGTGTGATGAATGTGCACGCAAGCGGGGATGCTTCTTACGCAGCCGGGGATGAAGCAGAAGCGGTGGCACAGCCTGTGCCTGCAGATGCTTCCAGCGTGAAAGGGGAGGAGGATTCTACTCCGACCGAGGGAGCCAAAGAGGAAAGAGGGCAGGAGGCCAAGAACGCTGTCCCTGAACAGGAAGAGAAAGACACTGCTTCTCAGGAGGGACAGGAGGAGCAGGGTGCAGCCATCCACATTTCTGCAGTCCCAGAACAAAAACCTCAGTTTGAGGTAAAAAGTAGTTAATGTTACTCTGAGCACCAAAGTAAAACTGATACATGATGTCCTGAAATTACATCAGTATAGAGTTAAGTTTAATTTTCTACCTGTTCCATGTGCAGTTTTTCCTCTTACTTTCTTTTTGCGTGGCACTCAGGGGTCTTCTACCCTAAAGCCATACCACTGTGCCCTCTGATCCTGAGATCCATCAGATCTCAGAAGCTAAGCAGGGTCAGGCCTGGTTAGTACTTGGATGGGAGACCACCTGGGAACACCAGGTGCTGTAGGCTTGGGAGAAGGACCTGGCAACCCACTCCCAAAAAACAATCAACCATTGAAAACCCTATGAACAGCAGAGAAGCACTAACAATACTGTTTTACCTGTACGTAGGGTCGCTATGAGTCAGACACCTAACAACAACAACAGCAACAACAAAGGCTCTTTGTGGTGTTTTCCAGCTTTGGGTCACATCCAAACATATCTATTGATTATTAATAATGTGTACTTTCAGGAAGTATATTCCATTTCTGTCATTGAAATTATCATTATTAGCAATAAACCTTTTAGGAACACATGGCTGGCCAAGATATTAAAGAATTGCATCAATTGATCTGATCCATGTATTTATCCAGAAAAACCAGAAACCATATTCACCCAAATTCCAAGTACCAGACTTTATTCTTTCGCCTCTTTTATCAGATTCTTAAAGTATTTGGGAAGCTAGTGTCCTAATACTTATTACTTCTTTGTTGTTGTTGTTGTTGTTGTTAGGTGCTATCAAGTCGGTGCCCAACTCATAGCGACTACATACAACAATGAAAACAGTATTGTTCCTGCTTCTCTGCTATTCATAGGGATTTCAATGTCTAATTGTTTTTGGGGAGTGGGTTGCCAGGTACTTCTCCCAAGCCTACAGCACCTGGTGTTCCTAGATCTCCCATCCAAGTACTCACCAGGCCCAGCCTTGCTTAGCTTCCAAGATGTGACAGGATCAAACACCACAGTGTACATCTGCAGGCATTACTTCTTTATAAATTGTTAAAGGCTTATGTATGGGTTCTCTATTAAGATTAGTGTGTGATGCTAAAAAAGATAAAGAGTTTTTTAAATTCCTTCAAAATGTTTTCTTTACCTAGAACATTTTCTATTAAAAATGCTGTGGGATTTGAGGACACTAGCATGTATTTGTTGTATGCTTCATTCCCCAACTTACCTCTCCTATATAATATATAAACATTTGTTTCATATTGACTTGTGGTGGTATCAAGTACTAATGTACCAAAGAGTACCAAAAAGGAAAGATAAAAAAAAATAAAAAACAACTTTTCATGCAAGCTGTAGTAACCACTCTTTGTACTTCCCATTGGTGTAGTCAACAACTGTGAAGACGGAAACTGTGAGTTTTGGCAGTGTTTCACCAGGAGGAGTAAAGCTAGAAATTTCTACCAAGGAAATGCCAGTAGTTCACACTGAAACAAAAACCATCACTTACGAATCATCACAGGTAAGATAGTCTGTGAAGACCAGAGCCCTGAAACTTCGTGTGTTGTTCTCTTTTTATGGCTTAGGGCATTTAAGTATAACTACCCAGTATTTGCCTGCAGCCATACCACTGTGCTGGGATTTAGCTCAGTTGGTAGAGCGCTGCACTGCAGTCTCTGAGATCTCCAGTTCAATTCCCAGCACCGCAAAAATGGGAGAAGGGCCTGGCAATCCACTCCCAAGGCAATCCCGAAACAGTCAGCCATTGAAAACCCTATGAGGGTCGCTTTGAGTTGGATACCGACTCGACGGCACCTAACAACAACAACAACAATACCACTGTGGCATCCAATATCATCAGATCTTGGAAGCAAAGCAGGGTCGGGCCTGGTTAGTCCTTGGATGAAGGACTTCCTGGGAACACCAAGTGCTATAGGCTTGGGAGAAGGACCCAGCAACCCACTCTCAAAAAACAATCAACCATTGAAAACCCTATGAATAGCAGAGAAGCAGTAACAATACTGTTTCCCCTGTTGTATGTAGGGTTGCTATGAGTTGGACACTGACTCAACAGCACCTAACAACAACAGGAACCCAGTATTTAGTTCATGAGACTTACAGGCTTCCACAGCCAGACCACCTCTATTAAGGACAATGCAAAAATTGTCATTTTTTTTACTGATTATGCAGCAGCAAGTGACTTAACCACATCTTCAGATATCTCAAATCATAGAAAAAGGCTGGTTCTGTGCCTACAGATAAGGAAAAATATTCACCATCCACTGCTCATATTTCTAATATCCTAGATGTTTAACAACAATTCACTCTGACTTTGCTTAGTTTTTCCACTCATCAGCTCCCAGATTCTGATTGATCTGCATAGTGGTTGTGGGAAAGAGCCATTCCCCTTTGTCTGAGGGAGATGGGTTCCTGGACCGTCGTGGGTAAACAAAGTCTGCAGATGCTCAAGTCCTTTATAGGAAATGGCATAGCGTTTGCCTATCCTCCCGCACATCCTCTGATGTACTTTGACTTATGATACCTAACACAGTATAAATGCAGTGTAAGTAATTGTTATACTGTATGTTTAGGGACTAGTGACAAAAAAGTCTGTACATGTTCAGCAGAAACTTTTTTTTCTGAATATTTTCAGTCTGTGGTTGGTTGACTCCTGTAATGTGCAACCTCAGATATAGAGAACCAATCTGCTTCAGTCATTCAGTGCTTTAAATAACATGGCAAACTTGTGAAGAGGAATTGTAAACACTGGCTGTGGTGTATGTCCCTGTGCTTGTGTAGGTCGATCCTGGGGCTGATCTGGAGCCAGGTGTTCTGATGAGTGCACAGACGATCACCTCTGAAACAACCAGTACCACCACCACCACGCATATCACCAAAGTAGGTGCAGCAGGAGCCTATAGCATCTTCCCTGAGCACTGGAGAAAGGTGTTCATTTAGAGCTGTTGAGAGACTGGACTGTGTGTGTGCATAGTTAACCTGTTGGGACAAGGATCACTACAGTGGAAGTTTTCCCTCTTCTCTGTTGACAGTGCACTTGTTCCCACATGTTAGTTTCTGCTTCTGAATATTCATCCTGATATCCTGCACTTAATGCCCACATCAATGCTGGCCATGGGGACGGTCTTCCAGAATCACTGGCTGGCTGAACCCAAAGGACCCCACTCTATTTCTCCTCATGTCTGAAATTAAACATGTTAACTAACAGCTCTAGAGTACTATTTCAATTCTGGAAGAATGAATGATATAGTATTTAAAATTGTCACCATTTTCTGCTGTTACCCCCATGTAACAATGGTTGTTCCTGCCAGTGAGTCAATTCATAAAACTTGTCTTTGTTTCCTTCAGACCGTGAAAGGAGGCATTTCAGAGACGAGAATTGAGAAGCGAATAGTCATCACCGGAGACGCAGACATTGACCATGACCAGGTAGTATGTGTCAGATGCTAATAAAGGCAGATGCTGCCCTTGCAGTTCCCAGTGCTATTCTTCTAGTCCAGCATATATTCAAAAATTTTCTTAACTACTCTTCTAGTATATGATTTCCTATTCCTTTTGTAATTTTTGTACCTCGTCTGTAAATTGTGGATTTAAATTTAGCTCATAAGTCAACACCTTTGCTACTGCTCATGCATGTCCTACCTCCTTTTTGTTTTTACCCTTCTGTGATTTCCTGGGGATAGGCGCTGGCTCAGGCAATTAAAGAAGCCAAAGAGCAGCACCCTGACATGTCAGTGACCAAAGTAGTGGTCCACAAAGAGACAGAGATCACACCAGAAGATGGAGAAGATTGACCAGAGGTAAGAGGTGACACTGATTCTCGGGCTTGCCTAGGCTGGCCTATGGCATGGGGCACTTCCCCTCCATCCTTTGCCAATCCCTTCTCTCCTTTTTTCTCTCACTGGCATTTGTGGAGCTGGTTACCAGAGGGTAGAGTACTGGTTTGTGGGTGCCAGGTTGTCTCCGATTTGAAAGTTCTGTATTTGTGGAGGCTTTGCATCCTGCCAGTTAGAGAAAAAAGAAAAATCAGAGTCTTTGCTTTCGTGGCCTCGCCGCTGTTCTCTTTGAATCCAAGCCCTCGGCTCTTTTCATTATCCAAATCAGAAATGTCAAATTTGATTTCACTTGCCATGTGGCCTAATCAGAACTAAAGCAATTTTGTTCTGAGAAGTGCAATCTGTATGTTCCAACTCCTAGGGAAATAAAATACACCCCTTCCTCTTTTCAGTGACAGACTCATCCCTTGGATGCCTGTTCTTCAACTGTGTTTGGTTTCAGCCTGTTTATTTTATTTTGATTTGGGTTTGGTTTGGTTTGGTTCGGAGGGTTAGTTTTATTTGAAACCTCAGCACTCACATTCTTCTTGGGTGCATTATATTTCCTGTGTTCTATGGGATAACTCTCTCCTTAGTGTACTAAGGAGGAAGCAGAAAAAAACAACCTCAAGGTCCTGTTTTCCTGCAGAAAATGCGTGCTATGTCTTGCCAGTCACTATGTGGTCAGCATCATGAGCAGACTGTGTCCAGTTTAAGTGCACAGGCTTGTCGCACATATTGACCTGCCATGTGAGAATTCCTGGGGCCCCGAGTATCCCCGAGAGGACTATGAATGCTGAGTACAACAGTGGAGCCACTTGCATGTGTATTGTGGGATAAAACCCTGGAGCGACTTCATAGGTCCTCTATAGGGTTTCAGAAACATTTAGATCAATCAGTTGCATCTCTTAAAGAAAAAAGAAATGCTAGAATCACTTATATTCAATTTAATGATATGTTTGGAAAATGGGGTGGGGACATTTTCTTCAGTGGGCTTTAGCCACTTGGGTGATGCTTTAATTATTTTAAAAAGTATATCAGGGATGGTACCTTAGGCTGGCAGGTGACGATATCTTGTCAAAGGAGCATTTTACTTCTTTGTGACTTTGATTTGAAAATTCACGGATGTCTTCAAATGAATAACTAACCAAATCTCTTTTCTGCAGGAATAAGTTAGTTTGCACATGAATCCAGTCATGCAAACCATTAGGAAAACCAGAGCCTATATGGAGTTCCCTCTTCTAACTCAATGACTTGTATCTGTCCGTGGAAAATTCCGGTCCAGAAGAATTGACTTTGACCATTAACAAAGACACTGGCAGAGAGATCTTCCCATAATAAAGCAATCCAAATCAGCATCACTAAACTGATACTGCATGAAGCAATGATAAAATTACAGACAAACAGCATTTTTAATTTTCACAAAATGTCTCAGTTTTCAACTCTACCTGCACGTTCATAACTGACAATATAAACCGTGATCTCATGTAACACATAAGCAACTCATGCCTTTCATAGTTTATTATTATTAAAGCCTCAACACAATTGCAGTTTCTTAGGTGACAGATCTTTTGTTTACAGGTACATGACAATTACCCTAAAATGCTAGAAGCTGTCTAAGTCCAGTGTGTCAGATTTATCCCAGATTAGATGTGCCAATAACCGAGTTTATTCAGTAAACAACTTGAATGTTGTTCTTGTTTCATCTGGTTTTATTATCCTCACCTCTAAACAGTAATGACTCTCCAACTCTCTGGAAATATTTAATGCTTACGATCTTGCTTTGTGTATCTAATTTAATTTGTTATAAGATAGTACTGATTTTAGCACATTAATGTGATTTCCTCCTCGTCACTCGCTTCTGTCTGTGTTGAATCTGGAAAGTTTCCCAGGGTTCCACAACAAGCCCCACATATGTAAATTGTCATTGTTTTGGGAAGAAAACCTGTGTTTTTGTTAGTTTACAATATTATGAAGTTTCACTCCAGAAAAACCTGTTGGGCTTCTGTTGCTTTGTGTTTCTTGTTTCTTTTCCTTGTATTTTTTTCATTGATTTTTTTCTTTTACTTGAAAAAAGTGTTTCATTTCCAAATTTGGTCCATATTTACAATCTAGTTCAGAGCCAAGCCTTAAACTGTACAGAATTTCCACTGTAATTAAAACTATGTAGTGTTTAGTTATAAATAGCCTTTGAAAAGATATATTCTCCATTCCACCGTCAACTGCATCACAGCTCATGGTGAATGATGTTACTGCATAACAAAATAAAAACAGCAAATGCATTGAAAGCTCTAATTTTCCATGTTGAATAATTTTCATGGTCTGTGTTTAGCACAGAGGTAACAATTGCATGCTATCTAAGGCCTCGTTCACCTGCATTGTAGAGATTTCCTTTCTGTGCAGGGTTAAAGAATGATATGTACCATGTATAGTGGATGTGCCTTTCAAGGGTTGGAGATGGAGCAGAGTACCTTCATATAAAAATGTGGTTTCCTCCAGGCGCTTCAAAAAGGACATCATAGAATCTCATTTTCAAAGTTTCAATATTTTTTCATAAGAAAAGAGGCTGTGTGTTTCTGGGTGCTTTTAATCTACCAAAGAGTCACCTCTTTCAGACATCAGCTCCATAGCCAAATAAATCAAACGGTGCAGGCTACAGAGCCCCAAATAGCCCCTTTCAGTGGCTCAGTCATGTCACAGTCCTCTCATGGCAAGACTAAGGATATTTTGTTACCAGCTGCATTTTCTGCATGTCCTATGCCATGCTTTACCTAATTTTCTGAATTAAAAAAAAAAATTTCAAAAATTGTTAGATTGACCTGATCTTATCTAGAGACTCAAATTCCTGTCACTGATCTCTGAAGGAGTTTCAGCTTATCCTTAAGCATCATTTTAATTGTGTTTATGGGAAAGCAAGCCTATGTTCAAAAACATATTTTCTTTGATATGCAAAATGGTAAGTGGTATGCCAAGGCTGCCTGCACCCAGATCTTGTTAGTCTGTGTCCATCAAGTTGTATTCATATTAGCTGTTCCAACCAGACTTAATGTTTTCATGTTTTTCTGTCTAACAAAAGTACTTTTTATTTTTCAGTACTAGGGAATTGAACCCAAGGCCTCATGCATGCTAGGCAAGTGCTCTACCACTCAGTTGCATCCTCAGTCCCTTCTTTATTTTGATACAGGCTCTCACTAAATCATGCAGGCTGCCCCTAGCCTGAAACTTGATTCAATCGCTTCAGCCCCCCTAGTAGCTGGGATTACAGCTGAGACTATACAGTGTCAAAAAAAATCATGTTTTCAGCTTGCTTTACCTTCTCTATGATGCTCCTCACAGTAAGATTCTTCCAGCCTCCACCCACAGCTCAGTTCCAAAGTGTCTCCCACATACTTAGATATTTATGACAACAGTGCCTCCCTTCTAGCACCAAAATCTGTTTCTTAATTGTTGGATGGTAAGTTCTCACAAAATTAGCAGTTGAAAAAAGCACATGTTATACATGTTATATTGCATGGTTTCTTTAGGTCAGGGGTTTGGATATAGTTTTTGCAGGCTCCTTGATAGGACTTCAGCCATGGTGTCAGCTGGGGCTGGGGTCTCATCAGAGACTCGACTATAGAAGGCTGTACTTTCCAGCTCTCTCAGGTTGTTGCCAGAATTCATTTCCTTGTGGCTGTAGGACTCTTGGCAGCATGCTTCATCAAAGATAGCAATGAGGAGGACACTCTAGCATGTATCTGCTAGCGGGACAGTGTCTTATGACATGACATAATGAGGGGCATACTTCTTGTCACCTTCACCATCATCATGACTCCTGCCCACAGCATCAACAAGTTTAAAGTTTACATTTGCTTGTTAGTCAATTACTATCCAACACTCCCTAGCAGAATGGTTTCAAAATTAGATTATATACGATTGGCTTACCCTTGTTAAAGTTTAGCTAATCTCAGAGTGTTTTTTTGTTTTTGTTTTTGTTTTTGTTTTTTTGCCATGCCTACCAGTAGTATAGCCTGCAGCCATAGCCCTGTGGCATCCGATCCCGTTGGGCCTGGTTAGTACCTGGATGGGAGACAGCCTGGGAACACCAGAAGCTGTAGGCTTGGGAGGACTTGGCAACCCCCTCCCAAAAATCAATTTGCCATTGAAAAACCCTATGCACAGCAGAGAAGCACTAACAATAGTGTTTCCATTGTTGTACAGAGGGTCGCTATGAGTCAGACACCAACTCGATGGCACCTAACAACAACAACAACAACCAGTAGTATGAAAAGCACCTCAGATATTGCATTTTTAGGAACTGAAGAATTCCACTTCCGAGAGATGTTTGTATTACAGGAAAGAAAAGCCTGCTTCTCAATTAGCTCTAACATTCAAGTCCAAGGTGGTAAGAAAATAAGACTTTACAGTTCTCTTGAACAAGCCTAAAACAAATTGCAAACCTAAGACAGTGTGTCCAGCCTACTGATAACCTGTGGTTTCCTGGCAGTTGCACAAGGATCTGCAAAAATCTTAGTTCTGGTGTTAAAGAGCCTTTTGAAAAAATCTGCATATTTCTGTGGACTCAAGTGAGTTGCTTCCTGGGAAGAGCCTGCCTTCAGGTAAAATGCTCCATCCTGCAGAGCTCAGCCTGGGTGGGAGGACTTGTGGACACATCCTGCTCCCTCCTAGTCGTGGGCAATGCAAAGATGTCCACTGCTGCAGGGAAAGAAAGAAGGGCAATGCTAATGCTGTGGCTGTTTTGAGTCCTTTCACTTTTCCAGAAGAATTTCTCATTCCCTTCGACTCTATGTGCCTTTCACATCTCACAGAACTGCCGTGTCCCATGCTGAGGCTCAGTGAGTTAGATCCTGCACCTTGGAGGATTGCTCAGCCCATTTTTTTTGAACAATTGCTATAATCCTTTTCCTTCATTATATCAACTTCTTCCTAGCACATCTCTTGCCTTATTTAAACTTGCCTCAACCCTAGCTATATATTTTTTTAAATCAGCAGTCTAGAACTTGAATCCAAAATCATTTCTAATTTACAAACCAGGATTATACATATCTTCCCTTAACTGCTTCCTCATCCTCACTACATTAATCTGTGTAAGAAGTATCAGCCTTGAGTTGCCATCGAGGTGGCCTTGTATTGTAATGGGCATTTACTCATAAAGTAAGACTAGATTGTTCCATTTTTTAAAAATACTTTTTTGTGGCAAGCCATCAGTGCATGTAAAATTGTGTTCTCAGAAATGACATTTTGTTTTGACAAATAGTTTCTTACCAGAGCTTTTTAACCAAGGGTGATGAGCTGCTTCTCTATGAGTGTAGTTCTTAACACACACGTGTGCACACCCACATGTGTGCACTGTGCCCCAGACATGGGGTGGGGTAACAAAGACCCACATTTGAGGGCTCTGTTCTTGTCCTGCGTAGCAGCACTCTGCTGTTACCTGCCCCAGAGCACCTGTGTTTACTACACAATTGTGGGGACACTAAAGGACATCTAACTTTGAAATGGCCTGCAGCCGTACCACTGTGGTGTCCAATCCCAACAGATCTCAGAAGCTAAGTAGGGTTGGGTCTGGTTAGTACTTGGATGGGAACACCAGGTGCTGTAGGCTTAGGAGAACGACCCAGCAGCCCACTTCCCGACCAAAAAAAAGCCATTGAAAACCCTATGAAAAGCAGAGAAACACAATAGTGTTTCGTTTGTCATACATAGGGTAGCTATGAGTTGGACACTGACTCAACGGCATCTAACAACAACAGCATAGAAGTATTTTGTTCTGTTTTGCAGTACTGGAAGGTTGAACCCAGGGCCTCATGCCTGCTAGGCAAGAGTTCCACTACTAAGCCACACCCTTAACCCCATTTTTATTTTTATTTTTTTTATTTTGAGACAGTGTCTCATGAAGCCATGCTAGCTGCCTCTGGCCTCAAACTCATGGTCCTCCTGACTCAGCCTCCCAAGTACCTGGGATTACAGGCCTGCACCATGGTACCCACCTCCAAGAACTATGAATAAAAATGTATTCATATGCTGTCCTGTTCATCTGGTTATACAAGCCAGACACCTGGAAGGCTTTCACACCATTGTTGTAGTCATTCACCATTTCCCTGGCCTGCCAATGGTGTTTCCTTGCTGTCTCTTTAATCATGGCACTCTACCTGTCCCAATATTCTAGCCCCACATGGTCCCCAATCCCTTGCATTGTGGCTTCCCATCAGCTCCCCCAATTTTGCTTTAGAACTGAGTTTGTATGTTCCTTTCCTATTTTAACCTATCAGCTTTCCCTATTATGTGGTCTCAAAACAACATTTTCTAATAGAACATGTCATGTTGTCAGGTGCTGTCAAGTTAGGTCCAACTCATAACAACCCTATGTACAACAGAACAAAATACTCTCCGACACTGTTCTGTGCCCAGCACTCTCAGTGCTTCTCTGCTATTCATAGGGTTTTCAATGGCTGAATACAAGTTACCTAGAGTAGTCTTAATTCACAGAGACAGAAGAATGGTGGCTTCCAGGGACACAGAGGAAGAGGAATAATGTTAATGCTTAATGGTTCCAGAGTCTCCTTTAGAGGATGAAAAAGTTTTGATAATAGTGATGGATTGCACAACATTGTGAATGTACTTAATGCCACTGACGTGTACACTTAAAATGGTTAAAATGACAAACTTCATGTTATAATCTATTTTACTATAATAAAAAAAATAACATCAGGCATCTCAATAAACCTCCCCCAAGTCCCACTATGGAGATTAAAGTTGACCAGGCCTACCACATGCTTATTGATTCCAATTAGCTTCCTGTTCTTCATCATGAGCAGACATCTGAAAAAAGACTTTACAGTGGAAGATACAACTAAGAAATAAAAACAGACTGTGCAAGGGATTTAAAAACAAATGGAGACTCAACAACAGCCTCAGATCTAAGAACGTAGGCCATCCATCAAAGCAGATCAGAGAGCTATGGAGGAACATTGGGAGAACAAATTGAAACATCATAGCAGAAATGAAAAATTTGGTAGGATGGGCCTTTCCAGAAAAAGCTAAAAAATGAAGCATAAAATAAAAGAGATGGGGGAAAATGTAAGACCCAAATGGACCTGCCTAGACGGAGCATCATCCAAATGGCAGGAGGTACAAGGAGTGGAAAAATTGTCACCATTATCCATGGAAATTTCCCAAACTTTGGTGCCATGTCCAAGTGGCCATAGTAAGGACCCTACCCTTATGCTGCTGAACTTGGGCTAGCTGCCCAAATGGTATTCATTTAGGGAAAGATACGTAAGTGGTAAAGATTAAAGGCAAAGAGGTGATTAACACAAAATCAGGATGGCAATTGTTTCAAAAAGGGGGAAAGGAGAGCTATGAACAGGGAGGGTTGCCTGATGGTAGCAAGCAAAGGAGTGTTCATTACATTACTATTGTTTAACTTCTATGTATACATTCTATACTGTCCTGCCTGTAATTGCAAGAATACATATTTTAAAACCCTCCTTGTCTTTTGCTTTGATGAAAAGGTATACATAGTTGATTAAAGAACCTTGGAGGAGCGAGGGATGGGAAGGAGGGTCATTAGAGGGTCAGGGGGAAGTGAACATGAGCAATGTACAATGAAATGCATGTATGGAAATGTCATAATGAGACCCATTAAGTTGTACATTTAAAATTACTAATAAAAATTTTTTTAAAAAACCCTGGATTAGGAAGCAAGTCCTGGTGTCCACATGGAAGGCAACACTAACTAGATTTGTGATGCTGAACAAAGAGCTAACTTCACTTCCCTGTGTCTCAATGAACTAATTTGTAAAATGAAGAAGTTCGACTAACTGATCTTCAAATACCCTTTGAGTTCCAGGTTCTGTGATATCAGCTAAACTATAACCAAGGACAATAGCATAGAAAGGAAGGTCTTTCTCTCTGCCCTCTCACAAGGCCAGTAGAAACGCTAAACTTCAGAGAAGGTTTGCACTCAAAGGACCCTTTGGCATCATGGAGTTTAAACTATTCTCATGGGCAGTCCTTTGAAATTGCCTTTATCCTATGGAGAGATTAAGTTAGAATCTGAAAATGGAAGGGAAGTAAGCCTCTAAATACACACACAGAATAACCTCTCAAGCTTTTTTGAGATAAATATAATTTGTAAGAGCTGAAGTGTCCAATCCTTTGGTTTCCCTGGGCTACATCAAGTAAAGAGGAATTATCTTGGATCACGTATAAATTATATAATTAATTTATATACATAAAAAAGACTTCTTTTTGTATTTTTGTAAAGTTTCAAGAAACGAGAACAATATAAAGCTAGTGGGAAATTTGACCTTGTTTTTGTAAAAGTAATCTATCAATGCCTAGTTCGATGGAAGTGGTCACAATGCTTAGTTCTCAGGTAAATTTTGCTATGGTCAAATTCACAGCATCTTGAACTAGATTGAATTAGATTTTCAAAAATATTATCAGAAACTGATGCATTTTACTTGCCAAGTTGCCAAAAAACTCATGCCATTTTTGCTGCACCTTTAAGCAACTTTGAACAGCTTTGGATCACTTCAAATTCAATCTGATTATTCTCGAATGACCAGGTAGTGGGTGATGGTACTAACTACTCATGTTACTGACAGTGACATATTCATGCTTATTTGGAGAGTTTAATATTGTGGCACTAACCCAGTAACTTGTAAAAAAGCATTAGGTTCTGTAAACATGTGTCGTGTCTCTTTGGAACTTCAAAATTGGAACTACACATGGGGTCATGAAGAAAATGAATGCTAAGAAAAACACGTTAAGTGATTTACGTGATGCCACATGACTAGCTGTCCTGGGCCATGGATTGCACATGCTTATGTAAGAGATTGGCCAGGTTCTTATATTGCAACCTTAATGAGGAGTATATACATCAAGACTGGGTGGGTTTCTAGGACACCCCATACATTGAGAAAAGCCTACATATTTTTCAGCTGGATTTTACGCTCACTCATTTTTGAATAATACAGAAATCTAAATGACCTCAGAGAATAAGCAATGACAAAGAAATGCACATATTAATGCTGTACAATTTTCCAACAGTCAAATCAGCCAGAACAATTTTAATTCTAAGCTTTGGTAAGGATGCAAGGCAGAAGCCGGTAGAACACACTGGTGGTGCAAGTATAGGTTGAAAGGATTAATACAGATGTATATTCTTCAAAGTTTACAGAGTTTTTGATCAAGCAAATTCACCTCTGGGAATTATTCCTAAAGAAGATACAGAAATTAATGTACAAGTATGACTGGCTCAGGGTTCCTCATAAAAACCAAAATGTGCATATTCTATAAAATGGGAAATCTATAAATGGTAATGTTTACAGAAGATAGAATACTGTGCAACCACCCCAAATCATAGGCCAGTCTGCAAGAGGGAAGAGCCCTAATATATTAAGGGAAATAACCTTAATATGTTAAGAGAAGAAATGCCCCTAGTGTGTTTGTACGTTATAGTACTAATTAGGTAAAACTTTCTATCCCTGCACAGAGAATGCCTGTGAGGATATAAAATGGTAGCAATGATTTTTCTGTTTCCAAGGGGAGAGCATAGAGTGAGTCTTTTCTTCCTTGTGCATTCTTAGTTTTCCAAAGTTCCTATCACTATTATCTTAAGAAAAGTTTAAGAAATAAGACCAATAATTTTATCTAGAAGCTGAGAATAATGGGTAGCAAGAGACATGCTGAAAAGAAATTTGAAAAACTGATTTTTGCCTTGAACTTCAGAGCCATTATTACCATCACCAAATGGTACAGATGCCTTTGTTAAATACTGACTTCCTTAGTCACCTTCTAATTAGGATGGTGATAGATGAGCTGCTATTATAGATAATGAAGTTATTTATAGTAACTCTTGATGCTGGATCTTTACAGCTGAAGAAGCTTCTCCTTGGGTGCACATTAGCAGTTTAGGCATTGTGTTTGTTTTTAAGGGCATTATTTAGTGTTCTGTAAAAAGTAGAAGTGCCACTGTAGGAAAAGTGGGAGATATGCTTTGCCAGCTTTGCTTAACTTTTATCTCACTGCACATAAAACTGTCTATCACTTGCCCCATCTCTGTTTTGGCAAGCCCGGCCTAAAATAAAACAAGACTCTGAAGTCAGCAGTCCTGTGCCGACACTCACTAGCTTTGTCACCTTCAGCCAGTTATCTTGTCACTCTGCAATTCTATGTATTTGCATTTAAACAGGAACCACAGCCAACCACAAGAGTTGTGATGAATCCCCTTTGCCTGCAGGAGAAATTATGTGAAAAGTAAGAATGCATGAAGGAGTTCTTTGTAAAATATAAAATGGAGGTTTGATGTAGTGACTTATTTTTCTTCTCTGTCCTTCTCAGCACTGGGCATCACTTACTCTGTGTCTGAGAACACAAACTGGTTTATCTCAAGAATGGCTAATTGCCTCTGTCTGAGCAAAAATAGCCCTGGGTTTGGAGAAGTTCTTTTCCAAAGCTGAAAAACCTTTCTTTTGTGATACAATTCAAGTGACCCAAGTAGCCATATCTAGAATCCTTGCCTTTATGCGAGTCCATTTGCACTTTTTAGATGGACAAGAAGGAAATACAAGGTTACCCTTATGTAGAGGATTCTTGCTTTTCTGTGGTGAGAATTTAATTTTGTCAGTGAAATGGTGAGCCTGAAGTGGCTAGGGTAATGTCTAGCAATAGTAAGCTTGCAGTCAGTCTGCATTGAATCCAAAACCTGAGTGTGCATGTTCTATGATTATTGCATTTCTTGCTGGATAAGGTGTATTTATCTAAATAAGCATGTACATATTTGAGGATGAGATATGATTTTCCGTAGGGGGAGTTATATTTTCGTTGACATATTGTGACCGCATAGAAAGTCAATGGATGACAGTGTTCCAAAATTCCATGGAACCTTTGTGTACTTGGCTAGACTTGTGTCAGATGCTTTTCCTGGGGATGCTTACTAGGGCCTGAAACCAAAGGAGTTCATAGGCTACATAGGTACCACATCACCCACAGCAGTGGGTCTGAAGTCTTGCTGCACACTAGAATCACCTGAGGATTTTTTAAATAATTCTGAATCCTAATCCTCAATCCAGAGATTCAGAGCTAATTGTTCTGGAGGCGGGTCCAGGCATTGCTATATTTTAAATTTCCATCGATCAGTCTCATATGCGGCCAGTGTGGAGAATCACTGGCCTGTGAAGTGGTTCCCAAGCCTGAGCATGCATCAGAATCACCTGGAAGGCTTGTAACACTTCTGGACCCAACCCCCAGGAGTCCTGATTCAGCAGATCTGGGGCAAGGCCTCAGAATGAGCATTTCTACCAACTTCTCAAGGGCTGCTGGTGCTGCTGGTCTGGAAACCACACTTTGAGTGCCCCTGGTCTAGTGGTAAGATCCCTGATTGAGGACCGAGAAGAGTGGGGTGACCAATTACTTGACCTACTGTGATTCAATTTCATCTTCTACAAAAGGAAATTAAGTTACATGCAAATCACTGTCAATATTTACTGAGAGAACATTCTGAAGGTCACCAGAAGAAATGTGTCAACTGTTGTGCGAGACCAAGGCAATCCTGTTATCTCCCCCCTTACTGGAAGCCTTTGGGATCAAGTAAGGTGACTCCCAGGAACACTCCGAGGACAGACTGGTGAAGTGATGGAAGCAGCAACTGCAACACCAGCAGCCAGGATGGCACTGAAGACTCCTGTGAAAGAAATTATATCTCATGAGGACTGCAGGAAGCACCTTGAAAACTTCTGCAAAGAGACCCAATGGGACAGAAAGTAGGGTGTTTCCAAGGAGGCACCCATAATCAAAAATATTGTGATGATCCCCTAAAAGTGCTTTACCATTTCTTGTAATCATCCAAAATATGCCTTCAGTAGAGGCTCTTCAGAGAGCCTTGAAATAAACTATGAGGTGTGATCAAACCACACAGTGAATGTTTACATTCTTAAATTTTTATTATAGTAAAAGACACATGGTCATTGTTGTTGTGGTTAGGTGCCATCAAGCGGGGTCCGACTCATGGTGACCCTATGTACAACAGAAAGAAACACTCCCCACCACTGTGCCATGCCTAGCACTATGTCAGTGCTTCTCTGCTATTCACAGGGTTTTTGGTGGCTGATTGTTTCAGGATTGTTTTGGTAGCGGGCTGCTGGGTCCTTTTCCAATTTTTGCAGTGCTGGGGATTGAACCAAGGGCCTCGGAGAATGCAGAGCAGCACTCTACCAACTGAGCTAAACCCCAGCCACACATTACCATTAACCCCCCTCAAAATACTCCTGCTGGCTTCAAACACACATATCCTCTTGTTCTTGCCACTTCCAGAAGCAGTTCCAGAAGTCCTCTTTCGTGAGTCTTTAGTTGTATTGCTGTGGCTGCCTCAATGTCCTGCATTGATTCAAAACATTTACCTTCCGTGGTCATTTTGACTTTGAGGAAGAGCCAGAAGTCACACCATGCCAGATCCAGTGAATAAGGTAGATAAAGACACTCTGTAGTGTTTTTATTTGACAGGAATTGCCATAACTAGAGCCATGTGTGACACAAAGCACTGTCATCATGGAGGATAAAACCAAAAGCCAGGGGGAGTATTTTGAGGGAGATTAATGGCAATGTGTCTTGTACTGTAATAAAATATTTAAAATTTAAATGTTCATTGTACTTTTATTACACCTTGTGTACTGCAGGAGAATTAATCATGGTGACTCATTAATATGTTCATAAAGATGTATGTAGGTTGTTGTTGTTAGTTGCCCTCCAGTTGGATCCAACTCATAGCGACCCTACGTACAATAGAACAAAACAATCCCTGACACTGTGCCATGCCTGGCACTATGTTAGTGCTTCTCTACTATTCATAGGGTTTTCAATGGTGGATTGTTTTGGGAGTAGATTGCCAGGTCCTTCTCTCTAGCCTGCAGCACCTGGTATTCCAAGGCGGTCTCCTGTCCATGGACTTAACCAGGCTGACCCTGCTTAGCTTCCAAGATCAGGTGGGATGGGATGCCTGGGAGCTATGGTAGGGAGATTATATATATATATATATAATATATATATATATATATATATATATATATATATATATTATATATATTATATTATATATATATTATATATATATATTATAATATAGATGCGTGTGTGTGTATTTTTTTCAATATAGTGTAGTATAATACTAGTGAGTGAACATTAGGAGCCCAGAGGAAGAAGAACCTTTCATAGTCTATTCTGTGGTGCTATAACAGAATGCTGGAGGCTGAGTAATTTATAACAATAGAAACTCATTTGGCTCATGGTTCTTGATGCTGGGAAGTCCAAGAACATGGCACTGGCATCTGTCGAGGATCTTCATGCTG
The DNA here is from genome assembly GCA_007922755.1 of Pedetes capensis. NCBI lineage: Eukaryota > Metazoa > Chordata > Mammalia > Rodentia > Pedetidae > Pedetes > Pedetes capensis. Next base: position 44,642 of record VMDO01002879.1, on the reverse strand, counting down.
CATTATCTCATGGCAGATAGCAGAAGGGCAAGAGCATGCACATATAAGAGACAATGGGGCTGAACTTCTTCCTTTTATCAGGAACTTACTCCTGCAATAATGGCATTGGTCTAGTCATGAGAGAGTAACAGTCATGAGTTTCAGAGGGGACATTCAAACCATACAGTGAGACAGAACTGACATTGAAATTGATCCTTAAAGGATGTGTAGTGTTCACTAGACTCCAAAGGAGGCAATATGGTGGGAAGCAGAGCTCTCAAAAAATAGAAGCTCCTCCCCCTAGAGTGGTTCATAGATCTGGTCCCTGTGCTTTTCAAACAGCCATCTACTGCTGGTTCGGTCCTTACTCCAGTAATTGTACACACTAACCTAAATGAGTGTTGAATGGAGAAAGACAGAGCTATAAGAGAAATTTCCTGAGGGTAAGAAAGCCTGCACAAATAACCAACTACCACCAATGGGTAGTAACTCCAACTTCCAATGACAACTTCCACCATCAGAAGGAGCAAACTCTTCACTCCAAAATCACAACCTTGATGTAAAGGTGTCATTGGAGGCAAAGGAAAGCTATCTTTGAGTTGGGTAAGTGATGGAGGTATTGGGAATCTCCCCCCAATAGTGATCATGAAGGAACAAGAAAACGAATCCTCCAAGGAAGTTTGCAGATGGACTCAGTTTCTTATCTAGTAGTTACCCCAGTTTTGTCATTCTAGATTTATATCATGTCAAGGGGAATGTTGTCATGGTACGACAGTTTAAAAGACAGTAGCTTCAAGGCAAGAGAAGAATAAATAGAACTCTTTTGAAATCCAGAACTAAGAATTAAATTGAAACCCTTTGCATTAAAAACTCTCCATTACCAGAAGTGCTTGGATAATCTGATTAGTTAACACCAAATATTTGACATGTTTGAAGAATGATAATATTATGCGATAGAGTGAATGTTAGTATCATGAGTAATTTCTTCTCTGAATACCCAGAACACTTTTTCAGGATCTTTCCACATAACTGAGCCTTCCAATAAGATCTCTTCTCACTATGCAGTGCTGAGGGAACAGACGGTGAAGGCAATGAAGCTTAGAAGTGGCATTGTGGAATAAATTCCTGGTAACAGCCTGTGGGTCATGTGACTTTCTCATAAAAGTGGAACATAAAATTTGAACTTTTACTTACTTTCACATTCTTTTAGTTACTTTCAACTTCTTGACTTGAAGTAAAAGAACTTGGAAGAAGGAAAAGGGGAGTTTCCTGCAAAAAAAAAAAAAAAAAAAAAAAAAAAAAAAAAAAAAAAAAGATAGGCATGACCAGTCACCAGTCCAAAGCATGACATCACCTCTCCTGTCTCCCCAGATTCTCAGGAGCTTCTAGGGGAGCCAGCATTGGCCTCCACTGGTGCTAACGGGGATGTTCTTTCCCAGATTTTTTAGTGACATTTTCCTTAGCCTTGAAGGACATCCAAGGTGGGAGGGACAAGGGTGAGCCTGACCTCCCATGTAGGACTCACTTCCCCGGCTATTTCTAGTTATTTCTGGAAAAGGGACAAATTCCAACCCATTAGTGTCAGGGACGGGTAGTTGGTGGAGAAAGGTGGGTACTTTGGGATACAGGAGTGATTAGGGGACCAGGAAGCCAAGCCAGGGTCTCTACCTGGGGTTCCCTGGCAGATAGTGTAAGGATGGAGTGAATCCACAGCAGGGGAGAGTCACAGGAGAGAGCTCTACACAGGACACATCAGAGCACCATGCAGGGCTGACCACAGACAAGTGTGATGGAGAAGGCCTGAAGACAAAGCCAAGCTCAACTGTGAAAGTCTAGAATTTCACCCAGATGACTTTTTAAGATCTGGTATTAGCTTGTTTCTTTGTCATTCCCCCTTTTCTTAAGGATAATGTGGTGGCCTGTGGGAGGTGAAGGGGAAACAAACCTAGTTGAGCATGGCGGTCAGTTCGGTACTCAGTAATTAAGGGTTGATGGTAAATGAGTGTTATTTAAGGACTCATGACTAATACCTAGCTGTCATTCCATTGTAATCATCCGTGAAATGTCTGCTGTGCCCAGAATGATTCCAGCAGAACGTTTTGACAGCCACTGCATGTGAAAAAGAGTGAGCACCTGACATCAGCCCTTTCACATTTGGAAAAAGTAAAATACTAACATCTCTTTGAAGACCATACATGAGTAGTTGCATCTTTTAATCTTTCCCTCTTGTGTCCCCCTCACATTTTACATTTTGCTCACCCCTCAACCCACAGCTCCCACCACCTCCATGTACTATAACTAGTGTCTAGAATGCCTTTGCAGGAAGGGTGACTCCCCTACCCTTGCTGGTTTCTCTTAGCCCTATTTGGAAACAGTCTTTCATTCAGTATCCTCAGCCTTCCCTTTTGGGTGCTCCTTTTGTTTCTGCAAGAACACTTGATCTGAATAGCCACTTACCAGCTTCGTTGGATTGGGCAAGTTATTGAATGTCTTTCTTTCAAATCTGTTTAGGTGAGAAAATTCATAAAGTAGCAATTGGAACCATGTTGAAAAGATGTCATTTGACCAACTCTGATCTACACAAATGGCAATTTCATATGCTGTGAGAACTAATTAAATGTAGCGTGATTTGAATAGAGGATACATTATGAGGTATTATTCATTTCTCATTACAATGCTCACATACTATAAATTCTGTCTTTGCCCAAGGAGAGCAAAGGCACAGCCTATGCTCCCTCCTCCTCTGTTCTCAAGTAGACACTATTGATTCATCATTATTGTTGTTAGGTGCAGCGGAGTCAGTGTCTGACTCATAGTAACCTTATGTACAATAGGAGAAACACTATTGTCAGTGCTCCTCTGCTATTCATAGGGTTTTCAATGGCTGATTGATTTGGGGGAGTAGGTTTTTGGGCCCTTCTCCCAAGCCTATAGCACCTGGTGTTCCCAGGCGGTCTCCCATCCAAGGACGAACCAGGCCCAACCCTGCTTAGCTTCTGAGATCTGACGGGATCGTGCGCCAGAGTAGTATGGCTGCAGACACTCATTCATGGCAGGGCTGTTTCTATTGAGTCAGAGACAAAACCAACCTCTGAAGAGGCACCGTGTGCCCACTCCTCGCCCTACTGTTCTGGCTTCGCCCCACAGTGGGTTTTCATGACCCTCACCCTCTGGTCCATGGGAAGCACTCTCCTTGCCTTTGCGGGGGGCACACTGTGCTCCTGGTGCTTCTCCACAGAATTTTTTCACAGACAAGCACTATGAGGTAGAAAGTCCTTACATCACTGTCGGTACTCCTCAGTGCACTGCAGTTATCCTATAGGCTAACTGGCATTTTGTGGGCTCACCTAGTCACCCAAGAACATTTGTGTAATCTATGGTTTCTTGGAAAATATATTTTGAATTTCAAACTTTCTACAAATCAACAGAAATTGTAGGACTCATGAGGGAGGAGGCGAGCTACCTGACTGGCTAGACATGACTCAAGCAGGGCTAAAGAGTAGCTGAAACTGCCTGTGGGTTGTGTCTGTGTGAGGGGGGCTAATATCGCATGCATAAATATACGCTACATGAGTTCAGACATGCCTCTGTGCCTTTTTGCCCCCTCACTGTCTTCATTGTAATGGCAGCCTTGTCTTTGCAGCTCTGCACTTATCAGTAAGCTCTCACTTCTAAATGACATCTCTCCAAGGTCACTCTTTCCTGCCTGGACTCAGTCATAAACCTTCAGGATCTTCCCTTTCAATAGTAGGTCCCATCTTGATGCTTGTCCTGGACCAGTTGAATTAAATTTAGGACATGTTTATAAAAATGATGAACTAACTATAAGAAAACTGAAGCATACTTACCACTTTAAAGAATCACGACAGGAAAACAAAGGTAAAACATCCTCCCCCACTTCTGAAACGAAATGCTGAAACACAAAGTATATTTTGCCCTATTTTTTAAAACTCAGAGGTACTAATGAGGTCCACTAAATTGCCAAAGAAACAGTTTCCAGCCATACACATGATGAGGTTTTTGTCTGCACACAGTAAGCATCTTTCAGAGGCCCTGCTATTATGGCAGAATCAATGGCTTCCCAGCCCATCAATAAAATTGACTGGTAATAGCAAGGCGAGCACTGGGTTTATGTAGCAATTTAAAATGGAAACACTTTTTGTGCACTGTTAACTAAGGGGTACAAACCCCACCCACTCCACCTAGAATTAGAGGAAAAGATAAGGGTAATGGCAGACATGATTCAGGCTGAGGAAAAAGATTATCTGGCTGGTTCTAGAAATGAAGTAGAGGCTGAAGAAACAGCCCACTTGATATACTTTTGACGGGCTTTTTGGTGGTGTATTAAAATTAACTTGTCTTCCCTGTCAACTTCATTTTGGATACATGGCTAGATAAGTATTTATCATTTTGATTTCTTTTTATGCACAGGAAGTCTATGCAATTCCAAACTATATTCTAAATGTGAAACTTAGCATATCATTCTATTTTAAGGATATATAATCTTGCATATGTTAAGAAATTCAAACAGTGGTAAAACTCCTTTTCCTAACTCAGAGAAGACACTAGTGCTGGATTTCAGAGTCTTCAGGCTCCTGCCCTGCCCAGCCCAGGTTTAGCCTGCACACATGTATCCCATTCACTCTAAATTTAAATGCTGCCGATCTGTACAGCACTTCACTTTCCAGTGTATTTGCAGTACTGTTGTAAGACACTGCTATATTCTGGGGATCATTTCACTCTGCTTTCAACAGTTTTGTCAGCAGCTTTGAGTTTATATCAGGGAGTGTTAAATTGTTTAATTTCAGAGTCTTTGCCCTAGAGTATTGGGCAGCATTTAGGGACTAGAAGTGCAGTGAGCCAGCTGCCTCCTGATTAAGTGAGAAGGTGCCGCCTCTCTTCCCACCCATGTCTGGTATTTTGCAGAGCTCAAGCTTCCAGAAATGCCATTTGGATGGTTTTAAGTTGGCTTTTGCAGTTGCCTCTGCTGCTGGGCTATATTTAACAGGTAGCTCTGGACCAATGCTCCAGATGATACATTGAAGGGCACAGATAGGCACAAACTGTTAATCAGTGAATCTCAAGGTTCTAAACACCCCCTTAGGTTGACTCTAGACTCTGGACTTCCAGGACTATGAAAAGCCACATGGCTGCCTTGTTGTAGGGAAATCTCAAATCCACATCTTTTTTTTTTTTTTTTTTCATTTCATTTTATTTTATTGAGACAGTCTCACTAAATTACACAGGCTGTCTCTGGCCTGGAACTTATGATCATCCTACTTCAGCCTCCCAAATTGCTGGGGTGACAGGCATGAGCCAATGTGCCCAGCAACAAATCCACATCTTGGCCTGTCTATATCAAGTGCATTTCTCACAGGAGGTGATACAGTATGGAACAGGGTGCCCAGGGGCTCTGGACTTGAATTTGAAAGGGGAATGTATAGAAAATCATAGTCTATGCAAATAATCACCACAGTAAAGATGATGATATAAGACTTGCCTTTGAAACACCTTAAATATGACCAATTATTTTCTGAACAGCATGTACCACAACTTGCTATATTGTCAGAGTCCAAAGTCTTCAATGTGGCATCAAAGCCCCTCACGGTGATATTTCCCCAGCCATTCAGCTTCAACACTGTAGACTCCCAAACACATCACAGCCCAAAGTATAGATCCATTAGGCCCCCACCCTGCCAATCAAAGCCAGTATTCACACTTTGGGATATTTGTTTACTATTAGCCCCTAGTAACTGCTTTCTAACCTTTTGCTTAATAACACACATAGTATATCATCATCTACCCCCACGTGTCTGTCAGCTTGTCATGATGTGAGGACTTGTGTGTTGCTGTGATGCTGAAAGCTATGCTACCAGTATTTCAGATACTAGCAGGGCCACCCATGGTGGACAGGTTTCAGCTGAGCTTCCAGACTAAGACACACTAGGGAGAACCTGGCAGCCCACTTCTGAATCAATTAGCCACCAAAAACCCTATGAATACCAGAAAAACACTGTCAAATATAGTGCCAGAAAATGAATCACCCAGAATGAAAGGCATTCAAGAAACGACTGGGGAAGAGTTGCCTCCTCAAAGTGTTGACCTTAATGATGGGAATGGAGTAAAGGCCCTGGGCCCTCCTTTTGCTGATGTGGCATGACTCAAAATGAGAAAAAACATAGTGTCTGTAGCACTGGGCTCAAGCATAAAAAGATCGTGTGCATGGCATAGTGTCAGGCAGTGTTTCCTTCTGTTGTATTTGGGTCATCATGAGTTGGACTTGACAGCACGTAACAAAAATATCATTTTGCATGTCAAAAAGGGGTAAGATGGGAGCATTTTAGGGTACCAATGGATTTTGTGAGGAAAAAAAGTCATTTTTCTTTACAGAATTTTGATAAACTATAAAGACAGTATACCACAGAGATAATTCTGATTTTAAATAACATTTTAAATCTTTTCAAATGTCAATCATGAGTTTGACATGGTTCTTTCTATGTATGTATATTTTAAATATCTGCTTTTCCTGCCCTAAATGGTTCTGCATTATTGCTGAATAAGAAATATTAATGAACATTTCTTCAAATTCCAATCTTATCCACTGAGGAGGAACTTTCTTCAACTAAATCATAAAATTTATAAACCAGTGATTTTACAATCATTCAAAATATATATGGCAGCTGACACATTTAAATCCTTCAATAGCTCTCCTATTGGCAAAAGTATTTCTTAGAGTCTTGAGATAATGTCCGTGGATTTTTAAATCTACTTGGGCTGTTTATATCAATTGTTTCAAAAGTTATTTATTTGCAAAAATGTCAGTGATATTTTATTATTTGTTTTTGCTTATTTTATTGTCAAATTGTGCTCTAAATCATAGTGACTTAGCCATGAACAAGGGCCACAATAAAGAAGCCCTATCCCCATGGAGCTTTCACCCTGGTCAGGAGAGACAAACAATCAACAAAATAAATAAGTAAAATATTTAGTGTACCATATGATGTTACATGATACAGAGAAAAATAAAATGCAAATGGAAGAGATTGAGCAATGGCAAGGCAGGGCAATTTTGAGTCATGTGGTCAGGGAAGACCTTCTCAAGAAGGTGATATTAACCAAAGACCTGGAAAAGATGAAGGTGTGAGCTGGGTGCCTATGTTGTAGAAAACCATCCTATGCAGAGGTCTATGCAAAGCCCAAGGCAGGAATAGCCTGCAGCTGTACCACTGTGGTGTCCGATCCTGTCAGATCTTGGAAGTTAAGCAGGGTTGGGCCTGGTTAGTACTTGGATGGGAGACCACTGGGGAACACAAGATACTGTAGGCTTGGGAGAAGGACCCAGAAACCCAAAAATCAATCAGCCATTGAAAACCCTATGCAAAGCGGAGAAGCACTGACAATAGTGTTTCGCCTGTTGTATGTAGGTTTGCTATGAGACTGACACCAACTCCACGGCACCTAAGAACAAGGCAAGAATGTGTCCAGCTTGTTCAAGAAGTCTCATGGTACCCTTGTACACTGAGAGGAACAGCCACAGTGAGGAATATTATGATATGAGATCAGAGAAATAAAAGAGGTTGGCTGATGCTGAGCTTTTCAGGCCACTAGGTAGACTTTCTATATATGATGGGAGCTAGTAGGTGTGGGGATGAAGGCAGAGTCGTGGCAAACTACTATGTTTTTATGTTTTAAAGGGTGAGTTTCTCTGCCACGTTGAGGCAGGTAATAAGGGGGCAGGCACTGCAGTGTAGAGAACAGTTAAGAGGCTTTTGCAAAAATTTAACCTGGTAGACAGACTAAGAGAGTCAGTACCTCACAACTTTTGGTCCCTCTGGAGCCGACCAGGCAGGAATTTCTGCTCTGCAGCATCCAGAGACACAGAGGTAGGTGCATAGGGACCTGTCAGCATTTCAGTTCCAGATTTTAATTTGCCTGTGTCCCAGAGATCCTGAATCAAAGCGCATAAGCTCCAGTACCCAAATCAGAATGTGTGAGCCCCTATATGATTGAAATAGATGGTTTTCTTGTGCCACAGACTTAGATCAGTGCTCATTCAAGTACAAGTGACACATTAGGGTCTGACACAGGAACAGCTGCGTCCCCATCCCTACAAAGTCCATGCCCAGGCAGCTCGACCCAACCTCCCTGCATCTGTGCTCAACCTACCTAGAAACAGTTGCTCCTGGATCCACCTCGTGTGGGCCTCCCTCACACCAGAAAGACCTTTAGGATGTTTTTTCACCACAAAGCCTGAGACAGAGTATTATATAAATGTGAGTGTTGCATGTAACTGGGCCAAAGAGAGGTAGGATACCCTGTCGTCCTCCAAAGCCTGGTCCCTTCATCACTGACCAGATTCATCTCCAACTCAACCTCATTTCCTGTTGACCCACTGCCCATGCCCATGGATCTGTACAGAAAGGTTTGGACTTGGCCCAATTCTTTGTCTGCATTTGTTCTCATTAATAATTTGCTGTTCTCTATATTCTTGGTGCCATGCCACACCTTCAGGAATTCATTCAGGATGCTTCCTCTGCCTGGAGTCTCTGTCCCATTTTCTTCAAGAGGTTCATTTTCCCTCATTCTTCAGGACTGTCTAGGCATCTTGACCAATGTCCATAGCTAAAAACCCAAATTGCTCCTTTACATTCCATTACTGTTAGGTATATGGGGTTATATTGACAATAGTTATGTGTTCCTTCCCACTAGGTTAGTTTTTAGTGGTCAGAAAAGGTACGGTATCTATTTCTAAATTCCTAAGCCCTGCCACACTTAGTTCAATAAATATTTGCAGAATACAGGCTCCCCTACTCTGTAAAGTTTACTTAACAACTTCAAATAATCCAAATTGACTTCTTCCTTCTGTGAATTCTAACAAGAACCAAGATTTAAACTCTAAGTCTTCTCTAAGTCTTTAATTCTTCCATGTGTTTTTCATCTGCTGCTCAATTAGACCTGTTTCATGTACATACAGACCATGTCATGTGATTCAATATAGAAGGAATTAAATATATCCAGCATAGCAGTTCCCATGTATCTGTCACCTTGCCATGCTGTGGGGCCTTGTGTGTTTTTGTGATGCTCAAAGCTATGCCACCAGTATTTCAGATACCAGCAAGAACACTCATGGTGGATAGGTTTCAGTTGAGCTTCCAGACTAAGCTACACCAGGGAGAAGGGCCTGGCAGCCCACTTCTGAAACAATTAGCCACTGAAAACCCTATGAGTAACAGAGAAATACTGGCAAATACTTTGCCGGAAAATGAGCCCACTGGAAAACATTCAAGAAACAACTGGGGAAGAGTTGCTTCCTCAAAGTAGAGTTGACCTTAATGGTGGGAATGGAGTAAAGCCCCTGGACCTCCTTTTGCTGATGTGGAATGACTCAAAATGAGAAGAAACACGGTGGCTGCAACATTGGGCTCAAATGTAAAAAGATCGTGTGTATGGCACAGTGTTGGGGAGTGTTTTGTTCTGTTGTACATAAGGTTGCTATGAATCAGATCCAACCCAACAGCACCCAACAATAACAATCATAGCAATAAGCACATACTATGAATGTAAAATACTTACAGATTATTTCATTATTTCTAATTTTTGCTGTGCTAAATGAGGAAAGTTGGTTGGTATCTCTGCTTCCTGGAATGAATATGAACATTATTAATAGGTAGCTATTCAAGATTACATTTGAATTCTATAGATGAAATATGTTTAAAAATCATGACAACCTTAGTTCCATGTCAAACTCATGTTCTTTCCCATGACTAAAGAGAAATCCACAAAGATAACACAGAGTAAATCCTAAAGGGAATAAGATCAATATGGTTGATCCTACTTTTCCCTAGACCATGTATCTTTGAAAGTTCAATGCTGGAATTGTTATAAAAACCACTATTTAGATATTTACACATTCTATGTTTCAGATCCATCCTAGAAGTAAAGCCAGAAGGCTCCTTGGAAGCAAGGGTGGCTTATGTATTTTGGACATGTTGTCAGGAAGGACCAATTCCCAGAAGAGCATCATGTTTGGGAGAGTGGTGGGTCAACAAAAAAAGGAAAATCTTCAACTAGAGGGATTGACACAGTGGATGAAATAATGAGCTTAAACATAAAAAAGATTGTGTGCCTGGCACAGTGTCAGGGAGTGTTTCACTCTGTTGTTCATTGAGTTGCTATGAGTTGGACCTGACTCAATGGCACCTAACAGAAACAACAATATCATTCTATTATCTTGTAAGTAAATATAATCTGATGCATATTGCCATTCTCAGAAATTAACAATTATATCAGCATATGAAAATATCATGTATAGAAAAAGAAATATTATCCATATTGCTTTTTTATTTTCCTTGCTGTGGGAACAAAAATCAGTTTACTTAGTAATCAAAAAAGGAAAAAAATAGGGGAAAATTTTCAGGTGATCTTGTTTAATGACATTTGGGAAATTACCATATCCATCATCTTAGTCTATTCAAGCTGCTGTAACAAAATACCATAGAGTGGATAGTTTAAAAACAACAGAAATTTATATCTCACTGTTTTGGAGCCTGGGAAATCCAAGAGCAAGGTGTTGATAGATGCACGATGTGCTGACATCCCTTTTTGTGGTTCACAGATGACCATCTTTTTGCTGTACCCTCTCATGGTGGAAGTGATGGAGGACATCGCTGGAGCCTCTTTGGTAAGGTACTAGTCATGTTCATGGGTCTTGGGTTTAGCTCAGTTGGCAGAGAGCTGCTCCATACCTTCTGAGGACCCAGGTTCCATCCCCAGCACTGCAAAAATGGAAGAAGATATGATAGTCCACTCCTGAAACAATCCTCCCCCCAAAAGAAAATCAACCATTGAAAACTCTATGGACTCAATGGCACCAAAGAACAACGGTCATGTTCATGAGGTCATAAATCCCATTCCTGACTTGATCTCTTCCCAAAGGACCCGTCTCCTTATACCATCACCTTGAGGGTTAAGATTTCAACATGAATTTGGGGGATACAAATATTCTGTCCATAGCATGTACTTATCAGTAGAACGAGGGAAATGCTTAAAATAGTATTTAGTATAATTAATTATTATGGAATATTGTTGCTTTTAAAATAAATTAAAAATGATTAGAAAACATTTTCTACTCTAGAAGTAACCACAAATTCTTAGCAGCCTTCAGAATTTGAAACAAGTTTCAGTTAAGTAGCTTTTAGATGCTTTTATTATTATGTCTGACTTTATATTTAACAACTGCCCTGTCAAATCACTGTACACGTTTCATTCCACATTCTTACAAAGTGACAGGAACTTTACATTTTTAAAATAACAAGTAGTAGAATAGAGGCATTTACATAACAAGAAAACTTACACTGCAAATACTTTCATAGCATCTAATGAGTAATTAGTGCATGTACGCACATAATTCTAGGATATTTTTGTGAAACTGTCTTCCAAGTAATGATGCTTTTTAACAAGATGTCCTTAGGTTTTATTCACACTTCTGAACAATATAGCACATCAGCACATAATATGTGTCACCCCGGCAGCTTATTTTAGACTATTTAATAAGATATTTTGAATAACTGTTTCTTTAAATATACTCTTAAGGAACAGATCAATAGCAATAAATATTCCTTATGTTCAGTTCTGCATTTTTTCTAACACTCTGGAATATTCTTTCAGAACCTGCAATGCTTTGAGGCCTGAAGAGTGAATACATGGTATTCTGTAATTCTATAGTTCCTTTTAAAACTGCTTGCTGCTGTAGCACTATGGCATCCTATCCCATCAGATCTTAGAAGCTAAGCAGGGTTGGGCCTGGATAGTACTTAGATGGGAGACCGCCTGTGAGCACCAGCAGCTAGCTGTAGGCTTGGGAGAAGGACCTGGCAACCCACTCCCAAAACACAATCTGCTATTGAAAATTCTATAAATAACAGAGAAGGAGTAACAACATTGTTTCACCTGTTGTATGTAGCATCTCTATGAGTCGAATACTGACCGAGTTGATGGCACCTAAGAACAGCAACGATATAGTTCCTTAGTCTTATGGTGTGGACCTGTAATATCCCTCTAAAGTCCATGTGTTAAAGGCGTGATCCTCAGTCTGGTGCTAATGGAAGGTGGCCTAGTAGGAGGTTTTAGGTCATTGGATGGGTGCCCTGGAAGGGGACTGAGGGATGCCAATCTCTTTCTCCTTCTCTTTCACACCTGGATGTTAGAGGAATGGACCACCTCTGCTATGATTCCCTCCATGATATAGTAGGCCACCATACGCCCAAAGCAATGAGGCCAGTCATGGACCTAAACCTCCAAAACTGTGAGCCAAAATCAACCTTTCCACTTTTTAAGTTGATTATCTCAGGTATGTTTACAGTTAAGGAAAGGTCACTAACACACTAACATAATTTAAGTCCTGTTGAAACAGCCACTGCAGTTGTTCATGATGTTCTGGTCTAAAGTTCAGAGTGTGTCCTAAGATGGTGGTTCTCAAACACTTTGGTGGTAGGACCTCTTTACACACTGAAATAATTGAGGACCCCAAGAAAAGTGTTTATGTAATTTGTATCTGCCGATTCTTAACGTTACTGGAAATTAAAATGGTGAAATGTTAAAAATATTTATTAGAAATAATAAATACAGTATATTACCACAAATAACATTTCTATTAAAAATAGCTCTATTTTTCAAGACAAAAAATGAAAACAGCAGCATTTTTTTTTACATTTTGAAAATCTCATTAATGTCTGACTTAATGTGAAAATCGCTAAATTTTCAACCTAAGTAATGTGTTCTTTTCCTATTGTTCTGTCTCCTTGCTGATCTTACAAGGAAAGTAGCCTCGAAATGACCAAACTGCTTTTGTTTTTTGTTTCTGTTTTTTTTTTTTCAGCTCTTTACAAAACCAACCTCCTTTTCTCAGCTATTGGAACTCTGATTCTGTCTTATTGAGTGAAGTATTGCCCAATGTTGAGAACTGACAATAAAGCTGATTAAGATCTTTAAAAAAACATAGCTGAATTTCCAAGTCTGCTTCTCATTCAATCTATTGCAGGGTTATGTTAGTCGAAGTATATGAAGGAAATCAAGTCTCACACAGTACCTTAGTCCATTTTGTGCTGCTGTACAGAATATTTGAGATTGAGTAATTTATAAAGAACAGAGATATACTTCTTATAATTCTAGAGGCTGGGAAGTCTAAGGTCACGAGGCCCACATCTGGCAAGAACTTGCTTGTTGCATCATCCCATGGTAGAAAGGAGAAAGACAAGGTGCAAATCAGAGAGAGAGAGAGAGAGAGAGAGAGAGAGAGAGAAAGGAAGGGAGAGAGAGAGAATTTGGACTTGCTTTTTAACAAACCCATTTCTGATAACAAATCCACACCCACAATAATGATATGAATCCATTCATGAAGGTAAAGCCCTCATGACCTAAACACCTCTTAAAGTTTCCACCTCTCAACACCCTCAACACCACTGCTTTGGGGATTAAGTTTCCAACACACAAATAGCTCATTTGATTAGAGAACGAAGTGAAGTCATTCTTAACAATGGCAATGTCTAGACATAACTAGGCTTCTAGTAATATCTGTTACTCGCTGGTCCAGGCTTCTCTTCCACTTCAGGGACACACAGAGGAGTCCACACCCCAGCTCTCCTGCAGAAAAAGCAGGGTCCTGTGACCAGGTCTGGCCAAAAGTCTATGATGCAGCTCACCTCCAGGGTAAACATTCAACTGCCTCTTTTGATGATAGGAATGTTCCAGGCTTTTATGCCTCCAGAATTCTGAGTTCTGTCTAACCATGGACCAGAGTCCTTCTCTTCTATTACAACCAATGTTGAACATATAACCTGAGTAAGAAATCAATTTTTATGTGATATATCACAAGAAATTCAAGGCTCCTTATTTCTGAAGCACCATCTAGAGTCTAGACCTTCCTGACTGGTGAGTCCAACCCTGAGCAGATTTCAAAATTCACAAACCTGGGCCCCAACCAAGGCTGAGACATGGACACCCATATTTTTGGTACAGAACAAAATAAAACAGATGTGTCCTGGTGGTTTGGATGTGTGCTCATCTGGTTAGGACCCAGTGCTGAAAGACAAGGTGATTGCTACTACAGATTGTTACTACAGTACAAAAAGGAGGCTTGGGAAGATAAAGGTGAATTTTGCAAGGCCACCTGGCTACTCAGCGAGGGAGGTGAAATTCGAACTGGGCTTATTCCCTAAGTAATGCTATCTTTCCTCTTGCCATAATTGGCAGGGACACATGGTGGAAGAAAGCAGAAGGATATGTCCTGGCTTCCAAACTGAACTTGTTAATGGTTTTATCCTGAGTGTAACATTCTTTCAAATAGGAATTAGTTCCACGGAAGCCTGTTTAAACCAAAATGTGCTTTTAAACAGCTGTTCTTTAAGCCATGTATGGAATAGACTAAGAAATTGATTTCTGCTTATGAATATCGCTTTAAGGGGTAAATGTATTACAAGTTCAAATGCTATGCATACAAGGAGCTTAATTAAAAATCTTGCTCCTACTTGATATTTGCTTAAAGAAGATAGAATCAAAATTGCACATTGCTTGATTACCAAAGAAAGTACTCTACTGAGCATTTGATTGCCTTAAAATATCTTTGATTTTTTTTTTTTTTTTGAGACACTCTTGCAATGTAGCCTAAGCCGGCCTCGAACTTTCAATCTTCCTCACACTCAGCCTCCTGAGTTCTGGGATTACAGGAGAGCATCACTGTGCCTGGCCTCACTTTATTCGTCTTTTAGAGTGATGAGCCTTGGATGTTGGTCATTTTACTGACCCAGCTCATACATGTAGATTAAGTGCACTGTAATATACCTTAGGTACAGAGTGGTGAACAAAATTAACACCGGTTATCACGAAGCTTATAGTTATTAGTATATGTAAATATTAAACAAATACACAATTAAATATATAATTACCAATTGTGTCAATTTCCCCAAAAGTAATACCTATATTTAATGAAATTCAATTTGTAGCCCAAAATTTTTTGAGGAAGTAATTCCATAATATGCTAATAATGTTAATGTGGAGGAACAATAGAGCAGGGAGGAGGAGACAAGAGACGGGGTGAGCAAGAGGGGCAAAGACTTCTTGGGGTGTTCCCCTTGGAAAAGCTGGCACTAAGGTAGAGCTGGGAGTGGTTTATTGGGGAGGGTAATCCTTGTAAAATACAAAAAGGGAGGAAGGAAGCAGAGCTGGGCAGGGAAAATGTTAGCTTGTTTAAGGAGAGGCAGGAAGAGCACCCAATGGCTGTGAGCATATGACAAAGCCTTGACTCAGCCAGTATAGTGTTCTGGAGCAGAAGCTTTCCAGTGCAGCAGTCTCACAGTGGGCAGAAGTGGCCCGGCCCTAGTACTTCTGGCATGACAATCCCCGTTAGTACAATTGATAGGCAAGTTCAAGAGGGAGCTCTGAGCAGCCCCCAGTTGCTACCCTAGACCATGTGTTAATACAGAGTAGAGTCAACATTATCAAATCAAGATGGTGTTGCTGTAAAAATGGAAACAAGGTCCATGGAATAGGATAAGGAGCCAACAAATAAACAGCAGCATTGGGGAATAAGAATTACTATATGAAGCCTGGTGCAGTGGAGCACACTTGTAATCCCAGTGGCTGGGGAAGCAGACGCAGGAGGATCGCAAGTTCAAGACCAGAGGTAGTCTGCATAATTTAGTGAGACCCTGTCTCAAAAAAGTAAAAAAAGTAAAATAAAATAAATAAAAATAAATAAATAAAAGGCTGGGTGTGCAGCTCAGTGGTCCAGCACTTGCAAAGCACGCAAGCGTGAGGCCCTCGGTTCAATCCTCAGTACTGGAAAAAAAAAAGACTTACTATATGAGAAAAGTTTAACATGAGTGAAATGGTTTCTTTAGTAAACAGTGATGGCATAAATAGCTATTGCTCTGGAAGAAAACAAAACTGGCTCCATCTTAGCCATAGATCAAAATGTCAGATGCACCAAAGCTTAGAGGTAATTAATAAAATAAAAATCTTACAGGAAACTCTGTGAAACTCTTATCTGTACAATCCAGCAGCAAAGACCATATTATTTAAGGCTAGAAACCTAGAAGCAATTGTAAAAAAGAAGATATAGAATATTTATAATGTTTTCTGGAGAAAAGATACATGATCAAAGGCACTAGTCAATTGTAGATTAGGAAACTTTATTTTCAACATGGCAAGAGAACTGGCTTATTCCAAGGTACAGACATATAGTGAAGAGGTTGATTTCTTTGAGTCAGAAATGAATATCAGTTACGTACCTTAAAGTCAAATAGTGCTCCCATCATATTTCCCAAAAGAATTCAGTGAAGAAATGTAAATTATGGACAAATTCTACCACCTGAAACTTTCCAGTGATTCACAAGGAAAGTCATGCACACTTTTTCCAGTTCTGCATTCTGTTTAGCATGAAAGTTGGGGAAAAGAAGACCATTACTGCAGAGAAAGGCATACTTGGCTGTGGGCTTTCTGTGTTGTATCTCAATAAATTGAATGTCCAAGGATGCCTGCTAGGAAAATCCCAAAGCCCTACAGGAAAGTCTTTTCTTGCCCTGGAAGATGGGATCATTTCCCATATCTGGGACACAGGAAAGAGGTTAGTTCTCAGAAAATTAGGTCTAGAAAGGCAGGTGTCAAGTAGGTCAGGAAAAGGACTCTTCTTTTCTTGGGGGTTTCTTCCCTTGACTATAGATTCCCAGGGACGTGACTATCTTTGAAGTGACCTATGTGTGGCAGATGCCTAAGGTGGTCTCAAATCATCAACCTGAGAGTGTCTCAAGTAATAAGCTTCCAGCTGAATATGCAGAAGCCATATTTACTAGGATTTACTAAAATAGATACTTAAATTTCAAGGATCTCCATTCTCCTTCCCATGTATTTACTCTAACCTTTGTCATAATTGTCCCTCCTTATCCACAGTTTTGCTTTCACTGTTTTAGTCACCTAGTCTGAGAATATGATATAGAAAATCTCCCAAATTATTCATAAGTCTTAAGCTGCCTACTGTTCTGAATAGTATGATGAAATCTTGAACCATCCCAATCCATGCTGCCTGCAACATGAATCATCCCTTTGCCCAGCATATCCACACTGTATACACTACCCTCTCAGTCATATAGTAACCATGTTGGTTATGAGGTCAACTGTTTCAATATCACAAAGCTTGTGTTCAGAGAACTCTTATTTTAGTTAATATGGCCCCAAACTGTAAGAGTAGTGATCCTGACAATTCAGATATGCCAGAGAGAAGCTGCAGAGTGCTTCCTTTAAGTTGAAAAGGTGAAAGTTTTCAACTTAATAAAGAAAAAAAATGAATACAGAAGTTACTTAACTCTATAATAAATTATTAACCTCTTACTGTGCCTAATTTAGAAATTAAAATTTATTGTAGGCTTATGTGTATAGAAAAATGTAATATAGATAAGGTTTGGCAATACCCAAGGTTTCAGGCACCCACTAGGGTAGTGTGTTTCATAACACATCCTTCATGGGTAAGGGGAGACTGTTGTGAACATCTCAGCCTTCAGTTACTGGGTAGAGCCAACAAGGTACCACATCAGGAAAAGACCTGTGATTGCTGACAAGCATCTACCTCCATTACTAAATGTAAATGATCTAAAGTTTTGTTGTTGTTGTTGTTGTTGTTGCTGTTGTTGTTGCTGTTGTTTGTTGTTGCTTTTTTTGTTGCTGGTCTAGTGGGGTCTGACTTATAGTGACCCTATGTAAAATAGAACAAAACACTCCTTGACATGATCTTTTTTATTGTTTAGGCCCATTGTTGCAGCCACTGTTTCAATCCATCTAGTTGAGGGTCTTCCTTTTTGTCATTGATCTGCCACTCTTCCAAACATTATGTCCTTCTCCAGAGATTGCTCCCTCCTGACAACATATCCAAAATACTTGAGACCATCTAACCATCCTTGCTTCCAAGGAGCACTCTGGTTGCACTTCTTCTAGGATAGATCTGTTGGTTCTTTTGGCAGTCCATGGTATATTCAATATTCACCTCCAATACCATAATTCAAAAGCATCAATTCTTCTCCTGTCTCCCTTATCCAACATCCAACTTTCAAAAGCATATGATGCAATTGAAAATACCATGGCATGAGTCAGGCACAACATCGTCTTCAGTGTGACATCTTCTCTTTTCAACACTTTAAAGAAGTTTTTTGCAACAGCTTTTCCCAAAGCAATGCGTCTTTTGATTTCTTGACTGCTGTTTCCATGAGTGCTGATTGTAGAATCAAGTAAAGCAAAATCTTGGAAAACTTTAATCTTTTCTCCTTTATCATGAAGTTGCATACTGACCCAGTTGTAAGGATTTTTGTTTTCTTCATGTTGAGGTGCAATCCATACTGAAGGCTGAGTTTTTTCATCTTCATCAGTAAATGTATCAAATTCTCTTAACTTTCAGCAAGGAGAGTTGTGTCATCTGCATAACGCAAATTGTTAATGAGACTTCCTCCAATCCTGATGCCACATTCTTCTTCATAAAGTCCAGCTTCTCAGATTATTTGCTCATCTGAGGTTTACATTATTTTTAAAAAGTAGCAATTTTCTTATGATACTTTGCAGTAGCAACCTAGAGCATAGGAATTTGCCCCTGTGAAAACAGTTCCTATAATTGCTTATGTGTCTATGAATCATTAATTTATGTAGTCCTTTAGCAAAGGTATTTGTAATTTCAGTTTCTACAATCTTTACTTCCTGAGACAGTGATTTATAAATTTATTATTCCAATTAAATTAGAATATTTTTTGTTTGTCTTCAGTTCACTTCTTTGGGCTTCCAAATACTCCTTTACCCTTGGATAGTAATATTTGGTGAATAATTTAGAGTTCTTCTTGATCTATATAAAATACGTGTTTGTAATTCCTCAGTAAAATCTTTCCAATTGAATTTTGTGTCATTGTGATTGTAGTTTAAGCTTTCTCTATAGAATATTTCCCACCTGACTCTCAACTCCCTTACCTTTGACCATGTATATTGTCCTAGTCTTTTACCTGGGCTGGAGTTTAGCTCAGTTGGTAGAGCACTGCTCTGTGGTCTCTGAGGCCCTGAGTTCAATCCCCAGCACTGCAAAAATGGGAGAAGAACATGGCAGCCCACTCCTGAGATAATCAGCCATTGAAAACCCTAGGAGGATTGCTGTGAATTGGAGACTCTATAGCACTTAACAACAACAACAACAACAAACTCTTTAACTGCCTGCAGCCATTGCCCTCTGGCATCAGATCTCAGAAGCTAAGCAGAGTTGGGCCTGGTTAGTACTTGGATAGGAGACTACCTGGGCATATCAGGTTCTGTAGGCTAGGGATGAGGACGTAGCCCCCCACTCCTGATACAATTCCAAAACAATCAGCCAATTGAAAACCCTATGAATAGCAGAGAAGCACTGACAGTGCCAGCCATGGCATAGTGTTGGAGAGTGTTTCGTTCTGTTGTATATAGGGTTGCTACAAATCGAACCCGACTTGACAGCACCCAACAACTTTTTAACTTCATATAATCAGCTACGCTGAACTCTAGGCCCATCAAAATGCATTTGATATCAATTTGTTTGGAAATATTCCTGGGAATAATCTTAGTATCAGAACTACTCTGAAAATTAGTGTATAACAATAATTTTCATTTGGTTTTTCTTCCTCTAAATTTGAAAGAGAAATAAACCTTATCCATATGTGTGATGATTGCCATAACAGTAGGGACAGGAATTTAATTTAAATATTTATATGAATACATGAATATTCTTGTATTATTCAAATGATTTATGAGCAGTACAATCTGTTAAAAGAATGTAAGGACCAAAGGCACAATTACATTTTTAATTCTAATTTCTTTCAGGAGTTTGCATTTGTATTACAGGGAACTGTCTGCTTTTAATTTAGTATTTTATAAATCTCTGTAAGATGAGGTAATAAATAGAAAATTAGAGCAGGAAGTTTCAAAATCTGTAGCAGGCTACACCTTTAAGTTCTGACTTTGATCTGGTCTCTGTCATGTGATAGACAATTTACTTTACATGGGCAAATCCCTTCCCTTCTCTGGCCCTGAAGCTTCCTTATTGTGAAATTGTCGGTGGGTGTAGGAGTGCTATACCCTGTTACCCCCTGCCCTGAGGATTTCCCCTTCTTGAGGTCTCCACTCAGGGGAGATGCTGGGTCCTTGACTCCATGACAAACAAGAATTTTAGGACAAGTCAGTAAGAGAGTGAAGCAGTTAGAGTCTCCTTAGGTAAAGGACAGAAATAGCACATTCTTCAGAGTGAGGACAGACATCTAGAGAGAGGGAGAGACACGGGAAGCAGGTCCATAGAAGGAAGTGTGGGATTGGAGCTCAGATTCTTTCCCAGCAGCAAAAACTACCTACCCTTCCTGGGAGCAGATACCTCAATTTGTCTGTGTTTCCCTGGATAAAAGAAAGTATAAGAGGCATAGAAATTATAGTACAGAATATAGGCTAAGCTTATTAAAGACATAGATTATAAAGTGAGCATACTGCACCTCCGAGACCTGAAGACGGGCAGCAGTGGAGGCTACTGCTGCTCAGAGCTGAGGTCATGTTGTCTTCCATAGTGGAGGAGGAAAGAAATGTTTTACATCTGGGGCCTGTGTCCAAAAGGGGTTAATGGATTCCCAGTGTCTTCAAAGGACTGGGATCAGAAGCAGGCATTAGCAAACTTTAGAAATTTAGACAGCTAGGGTTCTGATAAGGGAGCAGAGTTCTCACATAGTCTTATCATCCTTCCTGGATGAATGCGGAAGTGAGGAGTGATTTTAATTCTGTCTCCTTTTAGTAAATATGCTGTTTGTAAGGGGATTATCTATCAGGGAAGCACTTACCACCAGACCAAAGCCTTTTTCGCAAGGATGCTCACACTGACATTTATATCACAGGTGGCTGGGAAGCACATGCTGGGCTGGGAGGTGGCTGGCAGCAGAGTCCTTTCTTCCCTTTCTTCCTGTCTATTACCTTCTAACAAAAGGAGGCTATGGTGAGGAGTGAGGAGGATGGAGTGGAAGAAGCGTGTGGTGCCCTGTGTACTGTGGGTTCTCTTCTCCTTGACCCTTGTGCTGGCTCCACCATAACCTCTGAGATGTTGGTCTAGTCACAACCTGTAACGGCATCAATTTCTTCATGTATAGCTAAAGCATAGATGAGTAAACTCTAAATTCCCTTTTAACCCTGCACCTTCCATTCCTGCTTCTGAAATACAACTTTTTCCACCATTGCCATCTCCTCATTGATTGTTCTCTTTGAAGTCTTTCAAGACCACCCTCCACCCATCTCCACACACAAGAAAAGTAAGTCCCTCTTATATGTCCTGTGGGGCCTTTTCTCCTGAGATGAGAAGCTCCTGACGACCAGAGCTGGCATCTTTCTCATCTTTGCCTGCTCAGAGCTTCCCAGTGCCTGATATAGACACTCCCCACTTAAGGACAGTTCCACTTAACAATGTCTTGACTTTATAGTGGTGTGAAGGTGGCATAGCTTCAGTAGAAATCATAATAGGAGTTTTGATCTTTTTTCCAGTCTGGCAACGTGCAGCTGGATCCTCTCTCTCTTCGTCCTGGGCAAAGGCAGCAAAGCCACAGCTTCCAGAGAGAGGATGCAACCCGTGCTATACAAAGGACTGTGTTGCTTAGCCAGGATGTTTGGTAAGTGTGGCAGAATAAATGCATTTTCGATTAATGATAATTTCCATGTACTAAGGTTTTGTAGGGGTGTGATCCTATTGTAAATTGAGGGGAATCAGTACATGGTAACTGTTGTTATTTGAATGATTGAAGGAGCCCAGAGATGGATAGATGAATGGTGTATTGGTGTCCTAGTGTTGCCTGAAGAAGGACCACAAACTGTGTGGCTTAAACCAGTAGAAATTTATTGTCTCGGGTCTATAAGTCTGATATAAAGGCATTGGCAGCACCAGGCTCCCTCTGAGACCTGTTGTGCAGACTCTGTTTTTATCTCTTCCAGCTTCTGCATTTGGCCAGTCATCCTTGCTCTTCCTTGGCTTGCAGCAGCAGCTCTTCAGTTTTGCCTCCATTGTCACATGGCTTTCTCTCCTTTTGTATCTGTGTCTCTGTGTCTCTTCTCCTCTTCTTACAAGGATACCAGTCATATTAGATTAAGGGAACTTCCTCCCCCAGTATGACCTCACCTTAACCCATGACATCGTTGTGGCCGCATTCATAGGTACTGGGTGTTAGGACTTCATGATACCTTTTAGGACCATAAAGATTCTCTCCTTGACTAAACTCTGTCGGATTCCTCTCTGAATTCTCTTTACAATGAGGCTCTGACTTCTGGACTCCACATTTGTCTTTGAATTGTCCAGTTTTAACAAGATTCCTGATGAGCAAGTTCAGCCAAAACCCCCCACTACTCACCTTCAACATCTGATGGAATTCTTTATCTGCCACCATCTCTCAGACATGTCCGCCATGCTGGCCGTCCTTAACCAAGAATCTTGTTTGGTTGGTTTAACCAAGAATTACTCTATATCTTAGAGATTTTTCTTCCACTGATCCTCATCCTACTGCTTGAGTATAAGTTCTCACTTTTCCTTGTTGTATTTGTTGTTGAATCCAATTTCTCTCCTCTACTACAAAACCCCATTGTAGTAGTGCCTTGAATAAGATAGGCCTTACTGTCTTCAACCCCAGCAGGTTAACATCAAATGCTGAATCTAATTCCCCAAAAAACAAACAAAAAACAAACAAACAAACAAAACACTTTTCTGTAGCCCAATATATTAATATTCCAATATATTTAAATTCTTCATTAGTGAAAGATTTAAAACGAAATGAGGCAAACTAACACCAAATGAGGTAGAAGCCAAAAACTTAAATCTACATCAGTAAGAAAATAAGAATCCAGCTATAAGCTGTCCCAGTGGAGCAGAAATCCACTAAAGTCACTTGTGGAATGAGACTCAAGAAAGAGTTGGAAGATTCATGCACATTTTTTTCCTCATTCACAGCTTGAACCCTTCTATTATAGCACTTGATCCTATTGTGTTTCTGAAAGTTCACCTCTGCATCAGATGACGCTGAAATTACAGGCAATGGAAATCAGGTAGAATGGATGGTCTTTGGCATTTCCCACTTCCTACTTTAGTACTATGGGCTGGGATTTAGCTTAGTTGGTAGAGTGCCACTCTGCAGTCTCTGAGGTCCAGGGTTCGATTCCCAGAACCACAAAAATGGGAGAAGGATGTGGTAATCCACTCCCAAAACAATCAGCCATTGAAAACCCCTACAGCACCTAACAACAACAATAACTTTAGTACTATATCTACATATGACTATTGGAAAGTATCAAATGGTCCTTTGTTTTTAACTTGCCATATCATTTTATGCACAATAGAAACTGTGCTAGTAATTCTTTTCTCCTTGAAAACACTGCCCTTAAATTGCACACAAACACGTGATTTTATTCACTTTATTCAGTTTGCCCTTGATCCTTATATCCATTCATAGTACAAACTATAATAAAAAATAATGTGATATAAAAGAAAAGAACAAAGGCCTCCCAAGTTATGGTCAACGTAAAACTTGTAAAGCTACATCTAACTAACATCAATTTCCTTTTTAAACACAGAATCAAATCAATTGAGCACCTGTAGGTACTATTGGAGATAAAGTCATTTATACATTCACTTAGCAAGTACGTAGTAAACATTTACCATATATCAAGTTTTGCTTTATTCACAGGGGTGCTTAGTGACTTAAACAAATGCAATCTGTATCTTCATGGAGCCCATAATCTAGTATATAGTACAGAATAAAAAGGTAAACAAAACATACAAACATATTATGATAGATCATAAATGTTCTGAAGGAAATTTTCATTAAATAAAAAATAAAAATTTTATTGTTCAATTATTTTTCTGTCTTTCTTGTCTCTGAACGTATTTGATCAATGTCCTAGAGGATTTATGACTAAATCTATGTAGGCAACATTCCCAGAAATATTTCACCACAAGCTGAAGCTCCAAAATCTTTCTAAGCATTCTCTCTAGAAACAAATCTATTTACTCTCATTGATACATTTCCTTTTCATTATTGATTATCTTGGAGATACACATAATTCTGGAAAGTTCACAGGTGTAGTTCTAAAGTTTTTGCAACATATGAGAGTTAAGCAATAAGCTGATGGTTAGTGACTTCCTGTTTTCTTCTATGTTACAATTTTTACATCAGAATATATGTAGATTATATAATACCTTTTTATTTAAGGCAATTATGATTTCATGTCCTCAGGAACTTTTTGTGTTCCTTTGTCAGAGAGGATGCACAACAAATAACAGTCTTTTAAAATTATTATTGTTGATTTTTTGAGATAGAGTATCTTTGTGTGCCTGCAGCCATACCACTGTGGCATCTGATCCTATCAGATCTCAGAAGCTAAGTAGGGTTGGGCCTGATTAGTCCTCGGATGGGAGACCGCCTGGGAACACCAGGGGATATAGGCTTGGGAGAAGGACCTGGCAACCCATGCCCCCAAAATAGTCAGCCATTGAAAACCCTATGAATAGCAGAAAAGTACTGACAATAGTGTTTCATCTGTTGTTTGTAGGGTCGCTACAAGTCAGACATTGACTCAACAGCACCTAACAACAACAAAAGCATTTCTATATAGTCCAGGCTGGCCTTGAACTCGTGATCCTCCTGCTTTTTCCTCCCAAGTGCTGAGATTACAAGTATGTGCCACCAAACCCAGCTCAACTGATATTCTTTAGTGACTGTATCCTAAACCCTTCTTGTGGGGTTACCTGTAATTGTTTCATGACAGTAAAATATACATAACATAAAATTTACTATCTTAATCATTTTAAATATACAGTGCAAAGGCATTGTTTGCCAGCCTCAGTACCGTCCATCACCATAGCTTGTTCATCATCCCACAATGAAACTCTGTACCCACTAAACACTAACCCTTCCTACCCATGGTTTCTGGCAGCTATTATTCTCCTTTCTGTCTCTATGAATTTGACTACTCTAGATACATCATATCTATAATTCCATACCATATGTAATTATATAGCATTTGTCCTTTTGCGATTGGGTTTTTTCACTTAGCCTAATGTCTTCATGGTTCATGCATATTATAGAATGTATCAGAATTTCATTTCTTCCAAAAGCTGAATAATATGTCCATAATATGACATTTTGCTTATCAGTTCATTAGTCAATGGACATTTAGGTTGCTTCCACCCTTTGGTGAAAAATGCTATTCTGAACATGGATATATGTCTTGAAGACACTGCTTTCAATTCTTTTGTGTATATGCTCAAAAGTAGGGGTGCTATATTACATGAAAATTCTATTTGTAATTTGTTAAGGAACTATCATATTGCTCTGCATTGTGGCTGCATCTTTTATATTCCCACTAATAATGCACAAGGGTTCCAGCTCCTCCACATCCTCACCAATGCCTATGATTTTCTGTTGTTGTTTTTAAAATAATAGTCACCTTAATAACATGAAATGATGTCTCATTATAATTTTGTTTTGAGTTTCACTAATACTGATGTTTGAGTAGTTTTTGTACTTATTGACTATTTGCATATCTTTTTTGGAGAAATGCCTATTTATGTGCTTTGCACATTTTAACATCAGAGTGTTTGAGTTGTAGATATTTATGTAGTCTGGATATTAACTCCTTATCAAATATATGATTTGCAATTATTTTCCCTTTCTGTGGATTGCCTTTTCATTCTACTGATAATCATTTTTGATGCACAAAGGATTTTAATTTTTGATGTAGTCTCATTTATCTATTTTTTCTTTTGTTGCTTGTACTTTTGATATCATATCCAAAAACTTGTTGCCATATACAATAACACACAACTTTTCTCTTATATTTTCCTCTAAGAGTTTTATAGTTTTGGGCAGGGTTTCAAACTGGGAAAAAAAAAAACAGAAAAAAAAGGAAATTGGGTTCAAGTTTAGGTGCTGATTAAATATGTTACAATTTAGAGGGTTTGGGCTGGGTTCATGTTCAGGTTTAAATCCTATGTACAGATAGCAGGGCTTCAAACTGAACCCATACCCAAACTCTGAACCCATTCTGTTTCAAGCATTGTTTAGAATTTTTCTGAACCCGAGCCTGAACCCAAACTCAGTGAAAAGCTGGATTCAGGTTCAGATTTTAATGTTTTGCTTTTTTTCATCATTAGCTATTTTAATTTTTTAATTTAAAAAACTTATTCATCTATTTACACATAGAATTAAAATTCTAAACCTAAACCTGAACTGAACCTGAACCCTCTAAATTCTAACATATTGATGTGACACCTGAACCTGAACCCAATTTTTTGTGGGTTTGAAGCCCTGGTTTTAGCTCTTGTGTTTTTCTTTAATCCATTTTGAATTAATTATTGTACATGGTATAGAGTAAGGGTCCAACTTCAGTTTTTTGCCTATGGATATCTGGTTTTCCCAACATCGTTTGTTGAAAGGATTTTCTTTTCCTTATAGCATGGTTTTGGCACCCTTGTTTAAAATCATTTGACAATGCTTATTAGAGTTTATTTCTGGCCTCTCTGTTCTATTCCATTGGTAGTATATCTGTCTTTATGTCTCTACCATACTGCTCTGATTGTTGTAACTTTATGGTAAATTTGGACATCAAGAAGTAAGAGAACTTCAAATTTGTACTTCTTTTTTAATGTTGTATTGCAATTTGGAGTCCCTGTGATTCCATATGTGTCTTGGGATTGATTTTTCCATTGCTCCAAAGAGTATCATTGGGATTTTTATACAAATTGCTTGAATATGCAGATAGATTTGAGTAGTATGGATATTTTAACAATAGTAAATCTTCTAATCCATGAACCTGGAATATCTTTCCATTTATGTGTCTTCTCCAATTTCTTCCTGAAATATTTTATAGTTTTCAGTGTACAAGTCATCTGCCTCCTTGGTTAAATTTATTACTAAATATTTTATTTTTAATGTCCTTTCTTTTCTGCTGGTCAAAATGGTGTGCACTTCACTGTCTCATGATGTCTCACACGTGGGGATCTCTGTGCTGCTATGTGTGAGGGTCAGGGACTCAGAGGCAGGACCAAACTCTGCAGATGTTCAGTGCGGTCATGAATTCCACCCTCCACATGGTGCAGGGCTCAGAGACTCAATTGCTGTTTACCTGGCTACAACGCTGCTTTGCCATCCCTTTAGTTCAATTTCTATATTTCAGTCTGAATCTGGTAAAGTCATGCTTTGACTTCGAAGACATCATTTACTGAATGACTCAGTAGCTCTCAAATGACTTTTGCTTATCATGCTCCTTCCTGGGTAGTAGCATTGAACCTTGAAATAAAAGATGTGATTTGAAACCATGTGCTTATCTGGAGCCGCTTCAAAGCCCTTCAGCAGGGCCATTGGCTGTAGGCAGTTTTAAAGTCTGGGATACCTCCCAGGAACCTGAGCCTTCTTCACAGGTGGCCAAGTAGTCTTGTGCAAAAATATCACTCTAGGACTTTGGAGATTTCAGGTTTGGTGAATTCTCCTTCAAGGTCTCAGACCAAATGAGTTGCGGGAGTTGAGGAAAGTGGAGAAAACTTGGCGGGGATTTGCAAGACTACCTAATGCAAGTTCAGCAAGTGGTTTATTATATCAGAAAAAGGAACGGCTCCTCTGTTCTTGTGAAATCTAATTTCTCAGAAACAAATCATCCCAGCAAAATGACAACTCATGCTCAAAATGTCACAAGACTAGTGGAGCAGTATTTCTGTATTGCATCCCTAATTCAATAATATTGACTGTTACCTAGAGGTTATAGCCCAAAGGAAAATATTATATTATGCAAGATTTTTTTTCCTGTAGTCCATACATCAAGCTCAAAAGGAAACCATGTTAAAGACAAAAGGAGAAAAAAAGTGCCAGAGTGCCTTTCTAGAACCTTGAAAATGGCAAAGCGCTTCTCATATTCAGGTTAGCATTCCAAGCAGATGTCTTTTAGCCTGATGCTACACCTATTCCTTTGAAGACTTGTCTACTCTGGGGTTAGGGAACAATATATGTAGTTTCCAATGACAGGTGCAAATGAAAAATATCAGGCCTTGTTAAAGCTTCCACTCCAGTGGGAATCCACACCTCCCTCTCAGCCCTGTCCCCACCCTCCACCACAGGAATAAGAACACTTCTGATAGAGAATCTGGCACAAGGAGAACAAATGATTTACCGGAACCAAAATCCATATAAGAAATATTATCAAATAGTTGTTTCTATGTAGTTTAAGGATGGGTGAGAAAGGCCCCAAGGTGCATTTTATGGATCTTTGCCCTACTTCTTCAATAGCTTACAAGTAAAACTTGGCATGAAGTGAGGGTTGGTAAAAGGAAATAGTAATTGCATGAGAAATAACCTCCATGTTCAAGGCTTTTTCCAACTACATGCTTTCTTTATGGCCATAGCAGGATGGGAGGCATGGAAGTGAGGTGAGAGGGTGAACATACTAACCTACTGAATGCAATTCCTTAAAAAATTGCAGGTAAATTGGTTGTATTTCTATACACTAATAGTGAATGATCTGAAAGGATTAAAAAAGAAAACATTTACAATTGTTGCTGTTGTTGTTAGATGCTGTTGAGTTGAGTCCGACTCACAATGACCCTATGTACAGCAGATCAAAACACTTCCCGATTCTGTGCCAGGTACATGATCTTATTTATGTTTAAGCCCATTGTTGCAGACACTGTGTCAATCCATCTGGTGGAGGGTTTTCCTCTTTTGCATTGACCTGCCACTCTCCCAAACATGATGTCTTTCTCCAGGGATTGAACTCTCCTGACTGTTGTTCCTGTTGTTAGGTGCTGTCGAGTCGTGTCCGACTCATAGCGACCCTCATAGGGTTTTCAATGGCTGATTGTTTTGGGATTGCCTTGGGAGTGGATTGCCAGGTCCTCCCATTTTTGCAGTGCTGGGAATTGAACTCGGGACCTCAGAGACTGCAGTGCAGCGCTCTACCAACTGAGCTAAATCCCAGCCCCTTCTCCTGACTACATGTCCAAAATATGTAAGACCCAGTCTGGCCATTCTTGCTTTCAAGGAGTAACTGCTCTTCTTTTAGTACAGATCTGTTGTTTCTTTTTGCAGCCCATTGTATATTCAATAGATGTCTCCAGCACCACAATTCAAAAGCATCAATTCTTTTCCTGTCTCCCTTGTTTAATGTCCAGCTTTCACAATCATATGATGGGACTGAAAATACCATGGCATAAGTCAGACACACCTTTGTCTTCAGTTTGACATCTTTACTTTTCAATACTCTAAAGAGATCTTTTGCCACAGCTTTTCCTAGAGCAATGCATCTTTTGATTTCTTGACTGCTGCTTCGTGAGTGTTGATTATAGAGCCAGGTAAAGCATTAAAAATAAAATATTTACTAATAAATTTAACAAGGATTTTGTACACTGAAAACTATAGAATATTATTTGAAAATGAAAAAAAGGATAGACATATGAAGTATCTTCTTTGCTATCAGAATTTAAGAATTAAACAGTAACAGCAAGTAATGGAGGAAATTTTAAAGCAATGCCAACTGATTGAAAATGTGGTTTACTTGAAGTAATAACCAAGAAAACAATTGTTTATACAAGTTGTAGAAATGTATAAAGTGGACATGTTTAAGAGAACGGTGGAAAAAATGCAATCAAAATAGGGGAAAATGTAAAAAGCAAGGGAGTTTGAAAGAATTCTTATTTATGGGTTTTGCCTAGACTGGCTTCATTGGTACTATAGGAGTTTTGGTTCCCAGAGGCAAATACCACATTTAGCCACTGAGTTAGAAGTAAGCAAGCAATCAGCCATCATCATTAGCATCCCTCCCCTTCATACCCAACAGGAAGTATCCTCACACTCTGGGTCTCAACAGAATCCTCAATGAATCAGTTGGATTGAAAAGCTCTGGGCTACAGGCTGGTCCACCCTACAACAGAGTAAACCTTTTCCCTCAAAATTTGGTTGGAAATAAATCTCTAGAAGTCCTTAAGATGGAAAGGTAGAGATGTTCCTCAACATAGGATGTGGCTCCATTCCAACAAACCTATTGTAAGTTGAAAACATCATGAGTTGGAAATGCATTAAGAAGGAGGACAGTTTGGTGAGGAAGAAAGAGATTAAAGAGATGGGGAGTAGGCAAGGAGAGAGGGTAATGGGGGAAGGAATAGAAATACTATGTCTTCTCTCATATGCAGAATCTAGATGTGTGCACACATATATGATGTGAAAGCCATGGGAGACTATTTGGGAGGAGGAAGAGGGCGAGTGGAAATCGGGAGAGGGCATGAGAGGCTCATGGGGAAGTAAGTATGACCAAGGTACAATGATATGCATGTATGAAAATTTCATAATGAAGACCACTATTTTGTATGATAACTTAAAAAAATTACTAATAAAAAATGGGGAAAAAGAGAAAATGCATTGAATGCATCTAGTGTAGCAAGCATCCTGGTTTAACCACACGGTACACTGTAAAGCATTAGTTGTTTTCCGCCATGATCACATGGCTGTCAAGGAGCTGCTGCTCATTGCTATTGTCCAGCATCACAAGGGAGGATCATACTATGTGTCGCTAGCCCTGGAAAAGATCAAACGCAAAATCTGAAGTATGGTTTCTACTGAATGTGTATCACTTTCGCACCATTGCAAAGTTGAAAAATCATTAGCCAAAACATCCGCTGTATTTGGTATCCCAGGTGAATCTGACCAGAAGACCCAAGCCTGCTATGGAAGGGGTTCTTTCTTGTTCACTGGGGCCCAAGAGGCTCCACAGACTTAATATTGTTGCAGAGAGATGCATCATTTACTCCTTGGCAGGGCCACTTCTGTGTCAGTAGAGCAGGAATGCTGGGGTCAGGAATATCAGTAACTCCCCCCAACCCCAGATAGAGCAATTGAAGGTTTGTACTCCATGGCAGGTATAGAAACACAAAGATTAAGCCAGGTCCCATGGTGCCTTCCTACAACCCCAGTAACTGGGGAGGCTAAGGCAGAAGGATTGTGAGTTTAAGGCCAGAGGTAATTTGTGCAATTTAGCCAGACCATGTCTCAAAAGTAAAATTAAAAAAGGGGGTTCAGGTGCAGCTCAGTGGTGGAGCACTTACCTAGCATATGAGAGGCCCCAGGCTAAACCTCACTAGTATGTTGAAAGAAATAGAAAGAAAGAAAATAAGAAAGAAAGAAAGAAAGAAAGAGAGAGAGAGAGAGAGAGGGAAAAAGGAAGGAAGGAAGGAAGGAAGGAAGGAAGGAAGGAAGGAAGGAAAGAAAGAAGGCAGGCAGGCAGGAAAGAAGCAAGAAAGAAACACAAAGATGCAATGGTTTCTGCATTCCAGAAAGTCACCATTCCTGGGGGAGGTAAGGATGGAATACCATAAAGAATGTACTGGCTGAAGAGTAACAAAAATAGTGATTGAAGTAAATAAGAATGAAGTATAGGAGTGATCATGTGTGGGCAGGGAGGGGTAAGGAAGATAGGGGGGAACACTAGAAAGGAAGATATACTTGAGGTTGGTCTTGAAAGATGGGTAGAAATTCTTCCAAACACCTGGGGAAAGAATAGAAAAGGCACAAGAGAATGTGGCATGTTTGAAACCATCTGAGGTCAGAGGGGTGAAGGGAAGACAGGCAGTGGGGAGGGGCAGTGCCCAGAACTTGGAAAGCCTGGCAGGTGTGCTAAGGAATTTACACTTGTCTTTGGTGTGACGGAGTGCCACTTACAGGTTTTAAGAAGAGTGGGAAAGATGATCCTACTTGCCTTTTAGAAGTTGATGGTGGTGTGGACATGAAAGGAAGATTAGAAACAAGCAAGTCCCCATTAGGAGGAGGAGGTGGAAAACCTTCCACAATGATCCCCATGAGCCGAGGGAGGCTTTTGTGGGTGGAGGTTGAAGTGAGACACAAATTATGAAAGACACGAAGGAGGTGTATCATGAAATTCAGGACGCAAAAGGCGACTACAATCAACACTATTTTTAGTGGAATGGGTGAATGCGGAAGGAGAGGTGAGGGTAAAGAGATGGGCGGAGGAAGCACTTGAAGTTAACTCAGGTGCATTAGCTTAGTGTTCAATTGTCCCACACAGCCCCGCGACCCCACGCTGCATCTGGGCTTCCTTTTCCCTCACCTCCCAGTCATTGCCCCTGCCACTGTACACCCTGGCCAGTCTACCTACCTGCTTCTGCTGAGTGATGAAAGACCACCTTCTTGCTAACTTGACCAGTCCTCATTGTCTTCTCTGAAGCCCTCAACGCCCTTGCAATGTACCTCCTTCTCATTTCCTTACCAGCCATGACACCACACGCTACCTGCTGCTTCGCTTTTCTCTGGGTGCTCTTATAATTCCTTCAGGTTCATTTTTCTCTGCCTGGTTCCTTCAGGTTGGGCCTAGGCCTCTGTCTCACTTGTGTATTTATCATGTAAGCCCATTCATTTTCATGCCTTATGAGTAATCTCAAAATATGTATTTCCCAGTGGAATCTATCTGTTCCTTGAATCTTAGACATTACCATTGACTACCTACTTGATCTTTCTCTAATGTCCCGTGGACATCTCAAGTACACATGCCAAGAGAAAGTTTTATCACTACCCCTGTCTAGCCCTAAATTATTTTTTGCCCTTTCTTCTGAGTATAAGACGTATTCTTTCCCACCTGTCAGGAAGTCATCCTTGACTCTTGCTTGTATATCAACCACCACATCCTACCAATCAAAGTCCTCTTCATTCTACCTGTGAGTTCTTCCGCACATCCCCCTGTTGCTCTCCGTCTTCACTGCTATGACCATAGCACAGGCCACTGCCATCTGGAATCATGATGACTGCATTGGTTTCTTCCTGCTTTCTTGACTCCTTTGTGGTGCAAGATTCCCTTCAGGCCATCTGAGAGGCTGCTTCCTCTGCATGAAACACGTATATACACCCTCTCCCACCAACAAGCACATTTCCAGTTCCGATCCATCCCTCTGGTTCCACTCAATTACCATTTCCACCCAGGAACCTTCCATGACCTTCCCCGCTAGTCATTTGCCTCTCCAATGAGTTCCCACCATATTCTGTGTAAGTCTTACTCTCCCACTATGCAAAGGTCACAAAATCAGTCTATCTTGGTCTTTGCTATGTCTCCAGGCCCTCACAGTTACTACCATGCACAAGATGCTTAATATTTGTGGATGAACACATCGATAAATGCTTTCAAGTAATTTTTACTGAAGTACAACGTGCATAAAGAGCATAAAATAAAAAAGGAAAGAACTTAAAGCACAAAGGTATTCCCTGATGAGTTACAACAAGGTAAACTTGTGGTGTAAACAAATTTAAAAACAGGACATCACAAGCATCTCAGAAGTCCTTTGTACGATACCCAATCATTATTCCTCCCTCTCTTCCAAAGGTCACCTTTTCCTGACTTCTAGCATCACAGACAACTTTTGCCTTTGAACTCAATATAAATATAGTATGTGCTCTTTTGCGAATAGTTTTTTTCACTCAATGTGTTTGTGAGATTTATGTATGTTTTTGAATAGTTCTTTCATTTTGTTGCTCTTTTGATATATGAATATATCAGAATTTACCAAAATTTGTCCATTCTGCTGCTTATGGTCAATGATGTTATTTTCAATTTGAGACTATTACAAATAATATTGCTATGAATATTTTCACATACTACATATTTCTGAATTTCTATGTATATGCATTTCTGTGTGGTGTATACCTGGGAATAGAATTGGCAGGACATAGTGAATGTAAATTTTTTAATTTGATATAAATTGCAAAAAAATTTCCAAAGTTATACTATTTTACAATACTTCCAGCAGCTGATGAGAATTCCATTTGCTCCACATTCTAACCAACACTTTCTCCTAGTTTGTTCCCTTAAGTTTTTTTAAATTAGCCTTTTTGGTGCATTTGAGCATAATATTATTATGGTTCTACTTTATGAGCAGCAGAGAAGCACTGACATAGTGCCAGGCATGCCATGGTGCCAAAGAGTGTTTCATTCTATTGTATAGGGTTGCTATGAGTTGGACCTGATTCAACAGCACCTGACAACAACAACTTTGTGTTTGCCTGATTACTAATGGCATTCAAAATTTTCATGTACCTACATGGGCACTCTCTTTTATGGAATACTCCTTCAAGTTCCCTTCCCTAATTTTCTTTTGGCATATCTTCTTCTTATGTTTTTATAGGAGTTTATAGAATATGTATTCAAGCACATTGATGTACACACACACACACACACACACACACACACACACACACACATTTTCTGGCTTGTTTCCAACTTTGGTACTTTTTTTTCAGTACTCAGGGGTTGAACTCAAGGCTTTAGGTATGCTTCTTGCAAGCACTCTACCCTGAGCCACACCCTCAGCCCACTTTTTTACTTTATATTTTGAGTCAGCACCTCACTATGTTACACAGGCTGCCTTTGGCCTTGAAATTGTGGTCCTCTTGCCTCCACTTCCCTGAGTTGCTGGGGTCACTGGCATGAGCCACCATGCCCAGGTACTATAGTACATTTTAATGAATAGATTTCTTCATTTAAATGCAGTTCAATTTATCCAGCTTTTCTTTTATCTATATATTTTTTACTGTCCTTTTTAAAAAGGCCTTCCCTATGTGTTCTATTACAAATGTTTATAATATTTTCCTCTCATATTTAATTCAGCTAGAATTAACTTTTATGTATGGTGTGGCATAGAAGTCATTCTATATGCAGATTCATTCTACATGTTTGGATAGCCAATTGTTCCAATGCCTTTTACTGAACAGGTAATTTTTCCCATAT
This sequence comes from Pedetes capensis, assembly GCA_007922755.1. Taxonomy (NCBI): domain Eukaryota; kingdom Metazoa; phylum Chordata; class Mammalia; order Rodentia; family Pedetidae; genus Pedetes; species Pedetes capensis. Next base: position 9,839 of record VMDO01002879.1, on the reverse strand, counting down.
TGGTTAGCAGTGTACCATTTTCTATAAATCAGTCACCCATATTAGTATGGGGTTGATTATAGATTCTCCGCTCTTTTCTTCTGGCTATCCTTGCAGACAAACAATGCTCTCTTAATTTCTGCAGCTTTGTAATAAATTTTGTCCACTAAGGTAACACTTCTCATATTTCTTCTATATTTTTTCAATATTCTTATCTTTTTACATTTCTAAATAAAATTTAGAACTAGCTTGTAAATTTTTTATACCAAAGAAACTTGCTAGCATTTTTTATTGGGATTGTACTGAATCTATAGATCAATTTGAGGTGAACTGGCTTGCTTATTTTAATCCACTAATATGGATTCCAACTTTTAAATTCATTAATCCAAGTCTTTAATCCATTAATATGTTATGCTTTTCTATTCATTTGGGTTTCAGTAACATTTTTATATTTTGATGAAGTGGTTGGTTTTGCACATTTTTCACTTGACTTGTTCCTAAATATTTGATATGCTTGATGCTATTTTAAATTATATTTTTAATTTTGGGCATTATTGTAATTAGACATATTCATGAGGTATAGTGTACTAGTTCAATACATGTATGCAATGTGTAATGGTCAAATCAGAGTGGTTACATCTCCATCTCTTTAAACATTAAAAATTTTGATTAACATGTAATAATTGTACATATTTTTGAGGTACAGTGTGATATTGAAATACCTGTACACAATGTGTTCTGATCAAATTTTCACTGTTTACTGGAGATACAAGGAACACATTTGGGGACCTGATGATTTTGCTAAATTCTAATCGTTCATGTGGGTATTAGTTTGGATTTTCAACACACATAATTATATCATTTGAAACAACTCTTTTATTTTTTCATCCTCATCATTACCTCTTTTCTTCCTTTCATTTGTTTGCCTGCTTGCTGTCTCACTGAGCTGGCTAGAACCTGCAGCAATGCTGACTATCCACAGTAAGAGTTGCATCTTGGCTCATGCCCAGCCTCAGTGGGGGGTAGGGTTTAGCTCCATTGGTAGATTGCTGCTCTGAACTCTCTGGGGCCCTAGGTTCCAACCCCAGTGCTACAAAAATGGGAGAAGGACCTGGCAACCTACTCCTGAAACAATCAGCCGTCACAATTCTGAAACAATTGGCCATGAAAAACCCTTTGAGTAGAAGAGAAGCACTTACATAGTGCTGGGCATGGCACAGTGTTGGGGAGTGTTTCATCCTGTTATACATAGGGTTGCTATCAGTCAGGCTTGACTTGATGACACCTAACAACAACAAAGCCTCAGTAGGGAAACTTGCTTTTACCACAAAGTATGATGTTTCCTGGGGAGTTTTTTATTCTTTTTATTAGATTAAGGATATTGCTATATATTACTAGTTTGGAGAAATGATTTGTCTTAGATGTTGAATTTTGTCAGATGAAATTTTTGCATCTTTTCATATGCACATGTTTATTATAATACTGAAATAAATTCTAATCCTCACTTCTTAAATGTTAAAACAACTTTGAATTCTTGGAATAAACCCAACTTGTTTGTGATACATTATCATTTTTACATATCTCAGTTTTTATTTATTGATTTTTTTGTTTAGGATTTGTACACATATATTAATGAAAGGTATTGGCTGTACAGCTTGCAGCCATACCACTGTGGTGTCTGATTCCGTCTGATCGGGGATGCTAAGCAGGGTCAGGCCTGATTAGTACTTGGATGGGAGAACACCTGGGGACAACAGATACTGTAGGCTTGGGAGAAGGACCTGGCAACCCACTCCCAAAGAACAATCAGCCATTGAAAACCCTATGAATAGCATAGAAGCATTAACAGTGTTTCCCCTGTTGTACATAGGGTCGCTATGAGTAAGACACCGACCCGAGGGCACATAACATCAACATTGACTGTACACATACTTTGATTTTATTTAAACATCCCCATAAGAGCAACAATAACCACATACTTTTTACATGCCTGATATTCTTTGTACAATAAAAATCTTACCTATACCCCAAAATGAGGGACCTAAGATTTCAATAGTTACATATAGATCATTGAATGATGTTTTCCTAGCTCATTTACAATCCCACCTGAATATTCTCTGTTGTGAAATCTAAATTATAAAATTAACCACCATGAAAATGCTATATACAAATTAATACAGGAAAAGAGGTTGAAAGAAAAATATTTCAAATGCAAATTAATTCACAGGAAGGGGGAAAATATGCTTAGTTGTTACAATCCTTATTTCTATTATGGGCTGCAAGGCTGTGTTTGGAACTTGTAACTTCTTTCTTCTGCTTCCAACCCATGTTTCCTAGGCTGTGAGCTTATTGTAAATTTTTACTTACTTGATCCAAAATTTCATTTATTTATTTATTTTTTTTCATTACTGAGGAGTCCAACCCAAGTCCTTCTGCTTGCTAGGCAGGTGCTCTACCACTGAGCTGCATTCCCAGCCCCTTTTTTATATTTTATCTTGAGACAGGATCTCATTAACTTATGTAGGCTGCCTCTGGCCTTGAACTTGTGGTCGTTTTCCCTTAGGCTCCTGAGTAGCTGGGATAACAGGTGTAGGCCACAGCTCAAAGTTTCAATTCTGAAGGGCCCGAGTTCTTAATAATTCTGTTTTTGCTAGGCTGCAATAATTTCATGGTAACTTTTAATAATGGATCAGGAAGTAGTAAGACGTGCTTAGAAAAACTCTTCTCCTCTCTAGATATTATGCTCTGATGTTATTTCACAAAATAATTCAACCTTCCATTTATTCTATAATCAGAATCAGTTTCCCTACTTGGTCTCTCTTAGTTCAGAGACACAACAAGCCCAAAATAGCTAGATCATAGACTCATCTTGCAGCCCAATTATCCATTTTTGTATCTCCTAGTGGAAGGATTCCTCCATGAAAACCAAGACCTATAAATGAGCAGGAGCCAAATATCTCAAGTGTCTAGGAATTCAAAGCAAACATTCCTGAGAGGGTTATTAGGTGTAAGAGTGAGAGGAACCCTTCCCACAGGCCCCTCTTCATTTCCAGGCTCCTATATTATAGTGATTGGGAGAAATGGCTTTATATATTGTTTGACACCTCAAAGCATTACTTGCAGCCATGCCCCTATGGCATCCGATCCAGTCAGATCTGGAAGCTAAGCAGGTTGGGCCTGGTTACTAGGTTACTACTTGGACAGGAGACCACCTGGGAACACCAGGTGCTGTAGGCTTGGGACAAGGACCTGGCAACCCACTCCCCACTCCCCCCAGAACAATCAGCCATTGAAAAGTCTATGAATAGAAGAGAAACACAACAATAGTGTTTTGTCTGTTGTACATAGGATGGCTCCAGTCAGATACCAACTTCACAGCACCTAATAACAACCTCAAAGCGTATTCTGTAGGGTGCTTGCCAATCTTTTAGGATGCTGTCTCTTCACGGGCCCCATATTGAATCTTCTGGAAACTATCCAACAGCTCTCTCAGGTGAGATGCTGCTAAGTAGTTGGGAACATGTTAAGATCAGTGAATTCCAGTGTGAGTCTGATACTGACCTTCTTTTGCTGTGAATTACTTCTCTTTGTCAGAAGCAATGTGTGTGAGATACTTCAGTGATGAATAAGGTATTTCCTATATCCAATAGAAATATTTGGAGCTATTTGGGAAGAAAATGGAGAGGATAGTGGATTAAAAGCTGCTTCCCTATGATTCCCTGAGGGAAATCATAGTCAGAATAACAAACAGTAGACTCAATCCTGAAAAGAAAATAGAGTTGAATCAGTGTATTTCATAATAGAGCTGATATGTCAGCTGGAAAACGCTTGGAAATGGAAAGTTTATGCATGGGGGAAAAAAAAGGAAAACCAGCTAGCAGTGACTTCAGCTTAGCTCCCATGCTGGGGGAAGGAGAACTGAACAGCTCATGCAAGAGGTAAGCCAGACAGCCTTGGGGGAAAAAAGAGACTGGCACCCCTACCTGTAGAAGCTCACTGATCTCCAATCTTAAATCCATCTGGGGGATATGGTACAAACGTGCTCTGTCACCTGCTCTCTCAACCCCAGAGAATGGCAACCAGGTGACATTTGGAGAGAGGGCCTATTGTCTTAGACTGAGCTACTCTGGGGGTCCCCCAAACAAGGAAATACCACAGGACAGGGAACCTGAGAACATCTTGCCACAGCACCTAGTGTGAAACAGCTGCAGGAGATGGTGTTGGAAAGTGAGTAGCCTGCCCTCTCTGGAATATTGCTTGACCCCCGGCACCCATGGTGGGGGGCAGCTTCACCTCCTCTCTCTGTGGTACACATGTATTGGGAAAAGGTGCTGGGAGACTGCCTCCTGCCAGGGGAACTGAATCCCAGAAGGTCTGCTTGGGCAGATTTCCTGAGCCAAAGAGCACTTACCCACCTACAGTACTTACTGCTTGGTGAGAGCTGAAGTCTCTGAAATCTGTGCCCCAGCACAGACATCAGGACTCATTTGTTTCCCTTATTCCCCCAAACACTGAGACATTCCTCAGTTTTGAACATTAGTTGCTCCAGAGTGAGACTCAGGAACAAATGAGAATTTGCCCACCCACAAACTCCTGGTCTCAGCTCAGCACCATCCTGAATGAACATCTCCAAATAGAAAAGACCATCTTCCCTGCCCCCACCTGGTAGACTACAGTATTAGAAGGACCAGAAAGACGCTGTTCTAATACTTGGCTTTTTTTTTTTAACACTAAGTTTACCTTTTTCTCATATTACTATACCTTTAGTACTAGTTACACTTCATTATACTAAAACAACTTCTATGCTTTTATTTGTTATTCCTCTTCTTTAGTTTATATACTTTCACTTATAACTATTGTGCAAGCAGGCTTTCTAAATCTCTTGCTCTTTCTATTTTTCTCTAACACTCTTCTCTGTTCTACCTCCTCTTATTTCGTTCATTTAATTTTGCTGTTTATTCCTTTTCCCCCCTTTCTCTGTACCCTTAATTCTTCTCATTCATTTAGGATTTTTGCTTGCACTTTAATTAATCTCTCATTACATAACTTACACTACATTATTTTAGTTTTCTACATTCATTGGTAATATAGTAGTTGGAAGAAGTCAATTCTAATTGATTTTGTATATCTGGTTTGGCTTGGTGTTGTTTCAAATATAGTGATTTGTTTTCACATCTCTGAGAAGTACTGGAGACTGAGCCCTCAAGAAAAGACTGCTCATAAGAAAGACCCCCAAATAAACCCCAAAGATTTATCCATTCCAACAGATGTTCAAATCACAGCAAATAAATATAAGAAACATGAAAAATCAAGACATTATGACTCCTCCAAAAAATCACAACTCCCCAATAAGTGAAGCCAACATTACTAAAATGGTTGATATGTCAGGAAAAGAATTCAAAAACCTAATCACAAAAATTATCAATGATCTCAAAGAGGACATTAATAAGCAAATGAATGAGAAAATCAATTCAGTTAGTAGATGAGAAATTCAGTAAGTAAACTGAGATTATGAAAAAAATGAACAGAAGAGTTGGAAATTAAAAACTCAATAAATTTTAAAAAAACAGTGGAAAGCAACACAGACAGACTAGATCAAACAGAAGAAAGAATATCAGGAATATAAGACAAGGTCTATGAATTCTACACTCAAACAATAGAGAAAAACAAACAACAACAACAATAATAACAAAAAACAACCAAGCATGATTACAGTTTTCAACAATTGTGGGAAATGACAAAAACACCAAACTAAAGAATCCATGGGGTAGAAAAAGGAGCTGAGATTAAAACTAAAGTCATAGAAAAGCTATTCAATGAAATAATCCCAAAAAACTTCCCAAAGCCAGGGGAAGAAATAGACACCCAAACTAAGAGGCATTTAGAACTAAAAACACATGATCAGAAAAGAGCACTTCCATATAACATTACAGTTAAAATGCTAAGACTATAAAGGAATGAAACAATTTTAAAAGCTGCAAGAGAAAAGTGTCAACTCACTTCCAAAGGCAAACTCATCAGAATGACATTCAGATCTCTCAGCAGTAACCCTAAAGTCCAGAAAAGCATGAAATGGCATGTTTCAAGCCCTGAAAGTAAATAACTGTCAAACAAGAATACTATAACAAGAAAATTATAGTTTTAAAATGATGGATAAATAAAGGCCTTCTAAAATAAGCAGAAACTTAAAGAATTTATGACCATTAAGCCACCACTGTAGACGACTCTTAAAGGAATCCTACACACTGAGGAAGAAGGAAGACAGATACAAGTACAAGAACTCAGCAAAAATAAATCCCATGAAAAGAACATGAATGGTTGAGAGCTTGGAAAGAAGCATGTATGTCCAACTTAGTAAACCAGCAAATACCTAATGTGAACAGGAGAGAAAGAAAAGAATTAATACTTGAACCAACTAGGTAAACAGCCAACAAGATTACAAGAAACCCCAAATTCCTCTCAATAATAATCCTCAACAATCTTCAATAGCCTTAATGTTCCAGTTAAAAGATTCAGACTAGCTGACTGGATTAAAAGTCAAGACCCAAATATCTCTATCTGCTGCCACCAAGAAGCACATCTCACTGGAAAAGATGCACACAGATTGAAAATGAAAGGATGGGAGGAAGAAATAAAAAAGAAAGAAAAAAAGAAAGAAAGAAAGAAAGAAATAAAAAAGGGTGTTGCAATAATGCTATCTGACAAAGTAGACTTTAAGCCTAAATTAGTCAGGAGAGATCAAGAAGATCACTACGTACAATCCACCAAGAAAATATAGCAATTTTAAATTATAAATATTTATGCATCAAACATGGATGTGCCTAATTACACAAAACACTACTGGCCATGAAGGGACAGCTAGGGCCAAGTACAATAATAATGGGAGATTTCAACACCACATTCTGATCAATAGATCACCCACACAGAAAGTCAACAAAGCAACTTCAGAGTTAAATTGCACCATAGATCACATGGGCTGACATCTACAAAGTATTCCAGCCAACCTCTGTGGAATATATGTTCTTCTCAGAATTTTGTATAAAATAGGCCACACTTCAAGTCATAAAGCAAGTCTCAACAAATACAAATAAAATTGGAATCATTTCTTGTATCTTATTAGATCATAATGGAATTAACTAGAAATCAACAGTAAGAGAAACAACAGAAAGTATAGAAACAAATGGAGAATGAACAATGCATTTTTGAGTAACTGGTGGGTTATTGAAGAAATTAAGGAAGAAATATAAAAATTCCTAGAATCAAACGAAAATGAAAATACATGCCAGGCATGGTGGTGAATTCTTGTAACCCCAGAGGCTTGGGAGATGGAGGCAGGAGGATAGCCAGTGAGTTCAAGGCAAAAGGCAGCCTGCACAACTTAGCAAGACTCTGACTCAAAAGATAAAAAGTGAAAAATGGGCTGGGGTACAGCCCAGTAGTAGAGCACTTACAAAACATATGTGAGGCCCTATGTTCAACCCTCAAGTACTGAAAAACAATCACACCTATTAGAACTTCTGGGATACAGCAAGGCAATTCTAAGAAGGAAATGTGTGACTATGAGTGTTTACAACAAAAAATCAGAGAGAGTTCAAATAAGTAACTTGATGAGCTACCATAAAGCATTAAAAGAGAAAGAAAAAGTCAAACCTAAAACTAGTAGGTGGAAAGCAATTATAAAGACCAAGGTAGGAATTAATGAAATGGAGACAAAGAATAAATGAAACGAAGTGTCAGTTCATTGAAAAGATAAACAAGATCAATAAACAACTAGCCAAACTAACCAAAGGCAGAGAATATCCACTCCCTGATTCTGTGCCAAGCACATGATCCTTTTTATGTGTAAGCTCATTGTTCCAGCCACTATGTCAATTCATCTAGTTCAAGGTCTTCCTTATTTTCACTGACCTGCCACTCTCCCAAACATCATATCCTTCTCCAGGGATTGGATTCTCCTGACAATATGTCTGGGGCTGGGGTTCAGCTCAGTTGGTAGAATGCTGCTCTGCACACTATGAGGCCCTGGGTTTGATCACAAAAATGGAAGAAGGACATGGCAATCCACTCCTGAAGCAATCCCCAAACAATCAGCCATTGAAAACCCTATAAATAGCAGAGAAGCACTGATAATGCAGGTCATGTCACAATGTCGGGGAGTATTTAGTTCTGTTGTACATAGGGTCCCTATGAGTCAGACCTGACTCAAGGCACCTAACAACAACAACAACATATCCAAAATATGTCAGATACAGTCTAGCCATCCTAGCTTGCAAGGAGCACTCTGGTTGCACTTCTAGGACAGATCTGTTGACTCTTTTGGCAATCTATAATATATACAATATTTGTCTCCAGCACCATGATTCAAACCCATCAATTCTTCCCTTGTCCTCCTTGTTCAATGTCCAGCTTTTACAACCATATAATGCAACTGAAAATACCATGGCATGAGTCAGGCGCACCATGGTTTTCAATGTGACATCTTTACTATTCAACACTATAAAGAGGTCTTTTGCAACAAGTTTTCCCAGTGCAATGTGTCTTTTGATTTCTTGACTGCTGCTTCCTTGGGTGTTGATTGGAGAACCAAGTAAAGTAAACTCTTGGACTACCTCAATCTTTTCTCCATTTATCAGAAAGCTGCTTACTGACTCAATTGTAAGGATTTTTGTTTTGTTGATATTGAGGCAAAATCCACACTGAAGGCTGTGTTCTTTGATCTCCATCAGAAAATGTTTCAATTCACTTTTAGCAAGCAGAGTTGTGTCATCTGCATAAGGCAGGTTGTTAATGAATCTTCTTCCTCCAATCCTGATGTCATATTCTTCTTCATAAGGTCCAACTTCTCTGATTATTTGCTCAGCATAGAGATTGAAGAGGTACAATGCAAAGACACAGCACTGATGCACACCTTTCTTGACTTTAAATCAGACAGTGTTTCCTTGTTCTATTTGAACAACTGCCTCCTTGTCCATGTACAGATTCCTCATGAGTACAATTAAGTCCTCTGGGATTTCCATTCTTCACAATGTTACACATAATTTATTGTGATCCACGCAATCAAATACCTTTGCATAGTCAATAAAACATGGATAGACATCTTTATAGATATCTTTTTGCTATTCTCTGCTTTTGGCTAATACCCATCTGACATCAGGAACAATGTCTGTGGTTGCATGCCCTCTTCTGAATCCCACTTGATTTTCTGGTATTTCCTTATCTATATACTGCTGCAATCACTTTTGAAGGATCTTTAGCAAAATTTTACTTGCTTATGATATTAATAATATAGTTCAATAATTTCCACATTAAGTAGAATCCCCTTTTGTGGAAATAGGCACAAATATGAATCTCTTCCAGTCGATTGACCAGGTATCTATCTTCTAAATCTCTTGTTATAGACAAGTGAGCACCTACAGTGCTGCATCTGTTTGTATAATGATTCTGTGTATTCCTTCCATCTTATTTTGATGTTTCCTGCGTTGTTTAATGTTTTCCCTGTAGAATCTTTCACTATTGATACCTGAGGCTTGAATTTTTTCTTTAATTCCTTAGCTTAAAAAAAAAAAAAAAAACAGAGCATATTCACCCTTTTGGTTTTCTGTCTCCAGCTCATTGCATATGTCATTATAATATTTGATTTTGTCTTCTTGGGCTGCCCTTTGAAATCTTCTGTTTAGTTCTTCAATTTCATCATGCCTTCCTTTTACTTTAACTGCTCATCATTCAAGGGCAAGTTTCAGAGTCTCTTTTGACATGTAATTTGGTCTTTTCTTTTTTCCTGTCTGTTTGATAAACTTTTGCTTTCCTCATGAATGTTATCTTTGATGTCATGCCACAACTCATCTGGTCTTCTATCATTT